>JAGVSQ010003178.1:0-22356 GCA_022683975.1 Rhyacophila evoluta | reverse complement strand
TTCACAATGTGTAGATCCATATGCTCCACGTTGGGAGCGAACATGGTATATAAAATATTTATAATATATATAGCATATTATTTTGTCAACTCTAAGAATCACGTTGATCAGTACGAATAACAAAAGCATTTAACTTGGGTTTTGTTGGATTTACAGGACGTCATAGACATTTGCGTGGCGTTGAAGGAATTCAAACAGTAGTTCTTTGTATTGTGAAATATTTGACGAATTGTGTGAACAAATTCGAAGAAAAGATATTTAAAATAGAGACATTGAAAATATGCTTTATATATTTATATCTATTGAAAATAGTTTTGAATACTTAAACATATTTTGGAGCATAAAGGTACAATACAATAATAATGTTTTATTTTGATAATTTGTTTATAAATAACTTAAATATTTACTTAAATGTTTAAAGTTAAAGTTTTTAATATAAATCAAATAATGGTTTGATAAAATTAGAAACTTAAATATTTACTACAACAGATTACGCGGTGTTTTAAGATAATAAATATCAAAGACTTTTTTATATGGTTTTGGAGAGGTATAATTTTAATGGGATACTGAATTCATAAAACCTTTTTATAAATTCTTTAAATTCATTCATTCAATTCATAAAAACTATTTTTTACTAGAGATATATTTTTACATCATATTTTTCACAATAAATATGTTATTGTAACAATTTAGTTAATTGTGTGCTTAAAATAATTTGTTAAATGAATGGTTGTAATTTGAAAAATAGTAATGAGTTGAAGTACCAAGGTTCTCATATTAAAACAATAAATTTAATTTATATCAATTAATAGCAGATTTATGAGAATAATTCCATTTTTGGTAATTTTACATTATGTATGAAAATTATGCATGTATGAAAAGCATTATGGCTAAACATCGCAAATGTTATAAAAAAAATAATTTTATTAATAAGATTGTTAAAAAAATTACTTCATTTTTTTAAGCTTTTAAAAATTGTTTTTGCTCTTCGGAAATATTGCATTTTTGGACACATACTCATAAGTCCGCTAATAATAGATATTATACGTACAGAAGTATTTGTAGCGACTGACGATGCTCGGGCCGCAGCATTTGTTCCCTGCTTAGCCAACAGCTTCGATTCCGCTGCTCCTCCATTCTTGACATTAATTTCCAAGTAAGAATGACTTTCTAAATGCGATTGTGCTCGTTTTTCTTCCATGACGATCCTCCTAGCTGCGCGGAAAATTTTATAATAAACCACAATCATCACAATAAGTGGAATATAAAACGACCCCAAAGTAGCATAAATTTGATACCCAAAGTTCTGACAAACAATACACTGAGAGTCATCAGTTTCATTACCTAATATTAACAACGGAGGCAATGATATACAGGCAGCCCCAAGCCAGACTAAAAACACACAGAATATCATCCGACGAGGTGTACGTTTCACTCCGTATTCTAACGGTTTAGTTATTGCATAGTATCTATCCACCGATATCGCACATAGATTTAAAATACTCGCAGTACACGACAGCACATCGAATGACACCCATAAGTCACATAACACTGGACCAAAGGGCCAAATTGCAAGAATCTCGTTTAAAACTGCCATTGGCATTACGAGAATGGCAACACATAAATCACTTACTGCTAAAGAGACTAATAAGTAATTGCAAGGTCTTCTTAGTTTTCTCACTAAACACACAGCAACACAAACTAAAATGTTGCCCACTATAGTACCTATTATTACGCACAATAGTATTATAGTTATTAAAACTGATACTACAGTACCATAGTGTGAATTATTACCAGGAAACCATATACTATAAGCTGATGTATCGTTTGATGTAGCACTTGTAGTAACGTTAATATAACTGTCGTTTGAAAGGTACAGATTATCGGTAGAAAGCGTGGTGAAGGCACTACTTGTTATCGATGGAGTGAAATGTTCATGGATTGTGGATATGACTGTTGGGTTGGTTATTATTGGTGATATTAAGTTATTGAGCGTTTTGTTGGTGATTGTTGATGATTGGACGTAGTCCGGTTGCTTGAGGACAAGGATGAGTGTGGTTATGAAAAATATGGAAGAGAAAGTAAGATCGCGAGGTGGATTTATAGGTACAGTAGGTAAGGGCGCCATACGATTTATGGTGGTCCGTTATTTTAAAATGCACTGGATTCGTTTATAATATCACGAATGACATTTTTGATTTTTATTTATTTTATAAAATATTTAGACGAAAAGATTTAAAAAATACTAAAATAACTTTGTCAATTAGTTATTGAATAACTAAATATACGAAAATTTATGATATATTTATGGCTTATTTATATTTTAGTGTATTATTTTTGATAAAATAAAGGAACTTTCTTTTAATGATTTTTAAAAATTTAAACTATTCTTGATTTTCACTTTCTATATACACTCCGTTCTTCCAGCATATTAAGTGATTTTCTAGAAGAAGTGCTGGTACCTCCATTTCTCAAGCAATCAACGGTAACCTGAAACAAAATAAAAAATTTAGTGATACATTTTCAATAATTAATAAGTAATGCCTTCAATTTTGTACGTCTTTAATTTTTATATAATAAATAACAAGTAAAATCAGCATAATTCTGTCTTGTTTTATTGTTACCAATTTATAAACGCTTATGTTACTGGTTTGAATTCCTCAGTTACATGCAAATTTAGAGAAATATACATTGAATATTTCAATTTAAATCAATTGCTCATAGCCTATACTGTTTTAATTGTATGTAAATCAATCCTATATAATGATACATCTTCATATCCATATGCCTCGCTTTGGTACAGATAGTTTTAAATAATGTAGTTTGCTAATTGAAGTACCTAAGCAATTTTCTTTCAAATGTGCAATTAAATTTTGAATGCTTTCAAATAGATTTGATTAAGTGTTCATACTTTTAAGTGCCCGTAAAACGTTATTTTGATAATAAATCTCTATTTTCTGATATTAGAAAGATCAAACGTCCATATTATTGAGAAAATTTTCGTAATTGCTACACTTTGATCTTATTAAACTTTGAGCAATCATGTCGATCCCAAGAGTTGAAAGTTACTTGTTTAAACAAATACTCAGGAATCAGAATATGCGCTTTAAATAAGTAAAAATACTATTTATATATTATTTACAAGATCAATATATAATTTTATATTTATCTTCAACGTTAATTATATCTGTATATATATTTTAAATAAATTAGTGTGATTAATTTTTAAATGGTCAAAATTAAACTGCCTTGGTTATAATAATGAAATTGGAATATTAATAACATAATTATTAGTCGTATTATGCACAATTATTTATTATGTGTCAAATTTTATCCTTAACATTACGCATCCCTTTCTTATAAATAATAATTTCGACCGTCATGCATGAACAATGTTTAATTTCAAAACCACCCAATGGAATTATATTTTCACAAATTGGGGTTGGTTTTATATACTGCTTTATGATTTTTGCTTTAACCGCAATTAAAGAATAATTAAAATCCGGAAACTTCGAAAATATAACTGAAAAAAAGCTTGTAAAAAGAGCTTTTATTAAATCTGTAAAACTGACAAAATTAAATGACGGTATTGTTCTTTGATTGTGTTTCAGGAGTAATCTTTCGTACGTATTTTAAAAATGTCTGAACATTTATTTTAGATTAAAATTCAGACTTAGATTAAACATATAAACTAGGGAAAGGATAAAGAATGTAGCCCACACAAGACAGAAGACACAAAACACATTTATTTAACGATTTTGAACCAAAGTCTAAACATTACAAAGACTCAATTTAGGAATACATGAAGAATAAAACTGTTGTTTAGTTTACTTAATATGATATTAATTTAATAAGTTATTTAAGAAAAAACTAATAATATTGATTGGGTTAAGGCCCCTTTTCCTGATTGCCAGTTTCACAGGCCATCTTTTTTGAAACTTAAAAGCTAAATTTAGAAACTAATCAGCTTACATCCTTTTGATAGAACAAGCATTTAGTCTTAAACATTATGATTATCGAATAAAACCTATTTTGAAAGATTGAGGCTAAGTTTTTTTTCCTTCCACGGTCGATATGGTAATGTGATTACTATTGATTCATATAAATAGATATTTTATAGAAATATATTATTAAAAATCACTAAGCACTGAGTCGTGAATGTAGGTCTCATTTTTTATATTATTGGATTTTAATTCAATGGTAAATGTTAATATATATTACATTGAATTTATTTAGGACTAAATTCTAACCACATGATATTTTTAAAGCTAATAGAAAAGCTCTATGTTAGCTTTTGTGGTATTTACTTAATGATATTAAACAATTTAAACTCCACGAAAACATAAATATTTCAGGTGGGTACAGTTCTAAAATAAGCTGTCGCTTCAAAACTACCACATCCGTTGCCTCACACAAACATATAACTTGTACAGTCAAGTAATAAAACCTTTTATTTTTTAGTAAGTGAGCTATGAGGAAATACATTTTAAATATTATATATTTTCTCAGTCAAATGTTTTATGACCTATTTATGAAATAAATATTTAGAAAAGATTCTATAATCATAATCTGTATCTTCGATAAATAACTTAGTTATAACCTTAACCTCTGTGATAGAGTTAAGTGACTGAGATTTATATTTCATCAGTTTTTACATGTCAAATGTCTGATGGAAAAAAAATAAGGCATGACAAATACGACGTAAACATTTTAATATTTTAACAAATATTAAACACTAGATAAGACTAGAAAATAAATTTTAGTTTTACTTAAAATGCCGGAAAACAGATAAAAATATTTAGATAAAAAAATCTAATTTTACCATTAATATTTTAATTTATATAATTAACATAATTTTTTAATACCATGTTAGGTCCTAAAGTGAAGCATATGGATTTACATAATTTGAAGATATCCATTTTGAAAGAAGAGTATAAGGATCTCCGCAATGTGAAGATGTCTTGATAGATTATTTTTCACGAGAATTCTTTGTCAGACAATTGCTCAACCCAATAGGCATCCAGTTCTATATATTTTTTTTGAATTTTGAAAATTCGACAAATGGGAAATCGACCCCGCATTTCCCACATTGCTAAGCCCGTACGCTATCAACTACGCTACCGGGGAGACCATACAATTACCATTATTTATTTTCAGTATTGTCAGGCTTTAACACATTAGTATTTCATTCGGCCAGCAGTTAGACGAGCTCAAACGTAATAAAGTATGCATTTTTTTTAAACTTCAATCAGAAACTAAAAGGCATAAAAAGTTTAATAGTTTTTCTTTATTTTTATTTTTCAATTTTTGTGTTGTAAATACAAAAAAAAAATTGTTGAAATTAAATGTAGCTCACCTATTATGAAAATGATATTAACCTGGAATAAACTGATAAAGTTTTTAACGTAGTTATTGTGTATAACTTTCAAAATTGTTTTTAATCTACTTATATACCGGAGAAACAAAACAAATTAATAAAATGCTGTTCTCGTGGTGGGTGAGTCTTTTTTTCATACCCGGTCAGAATGTGGGGCATGAATGTATGGAAATTTGTCTTGATGGCTTATTTCAGAAATCTTAGTCTCCTCGGTAGTGTAGAGATTTTGTGCGCGCCTAGCAATCGGAAATGCGGGTTTGATTCTCACATTTGTCGAATTTAAAAAAATGCAGGACTAGATGCCCATTTGTTTGAGCGATTAATTGTTTAATAATTCTCGTGAAAAATAATCTGTCATGGCATATCTTTACATTGAAGAGATCCACATAATCCACTTTCGGAGTTGATATCTTCACACTGTGTCGATCCATATGCTCCACTTTAGGAAAGTTAATTTTACGCATGAATCAGGAAATCCATTAGAGAATAGCATCTTTTGTCGTGGTCGTTAAATCATGACTAATTATTAATTGGCTTTACTAGCTGATGAACTGTTCATTATAATACTTCCAAATGATTAATTAAATAAATGGAAGAAGGCACTTATGAAGGATTGTCTACTAGTCACATTTTATACATTTCAGTTTTCTTTTCAGAATCCAAATACCTGTTAAAATAATGATAAAAAAATACATCAATCAATTTTTGTTTTTTGATCCAAACTGTTTTATCTATTTAAGACTAACACGAAGATATTTTCAAACTAAAAAAATCAGAAAATTGAAAATTTCTATATTTTCTTTTTCTTATCTAATCGAAATGAATGTATATATAAACTTTTAAATACTTTTGAGTATTAAAAATTACATCAGCCATAACGTTTATTGTATATATATGAGATAGTAGAAACTATAAGTTATAAAAATGAACAATTGTTTCAAAATCAAAATAAAAATATTCATGTTTATAAGATAATAATATTTAATATAACCCGTGAACCGATGGAATGTTTTTTATTACATATAGTAACATTTCAAAGTATGAAAATTTTTGTTCGGTTACAAAATTTAAAACTAAAATATATCCAATTAACAGAAGATATATATTTTTTTACTTCTTCACTGTATTTTAATTTCATTTATCGTTACGTCCTACCAGTATTTTGTAATATTGTTTCAAAATTCCAGTGAAAAATTAAAGGCATTTAGTAGTTTAGTGGTAAACGACGATGTACGCTAAAATCTTTGGTGAGCCATGGTAGGCTATATTATAAACCTAAAGTTTGTTTGAAAACGTGGGTGTAATTTAATTATTGCGAAACAATGTGTGCACCACACTAATGCATCCATGAATACTGCACAACCTTAAATATGCAGAGTGGCCATAATGCTTTTATCATTCGTTTTGTAAGTAGAAGGTTTTTTTTAAATATGTTTATTCTTTATGGTAATACTATATAGTATTTTTGAATGAACGCAAATTTTTACGTGAACCATGAAGAATATATGAAGGAAAAAAGACCACAAATTTTACTTCACTCAAAGCAATAGGACGTTCTTTCAAAATTTTGTCATAATCATGTTCTCAAAAGAAATTAAAATTAATTTTCTAATTGTGTATTCAATGACATTTATATTTTAATTTAAAAATGACACACCTAATTCTTGCTATATTATAATATATTGTTACCCTTTGAGTAGTATAGACGTACATGTACATCCTTACGCCCTTTTCCCTTATTTTCATAGCCATTCTTTTATTTTTTAATGACATGTAGATTATTAATCATATTTGTAATTATATGTCTTTCAAATAAGAGTTCATAATGTTGGAGGAAAAATAAATGTAGCTTAATACTAAAAGATAGATTTTTAAAAAGTTTTTTTAACCACGTCCACTCCGGAAGTGGAGCGTATGGCCCTCAATAGTTTAAAGATGACCACTCAAGAAATATAGTATATGAATCTTTGCATTATTAAGACATATTTTTTCGCCAGAATTTTTTGTCAGCCAATTTTTTTACCCATAAATAATTATAGTCCTGTTGCTGAGGGATCTGATTCCGCAATCTTTAGGTGCGAAGTGTACATGATACGGGTTCATTATCGAAGCTGCTTTAATTTTTATGGGAAAATAGTCCTAATGTGTATTTTAGTCTTGGAAACAATAGAACAATGTTAAAAAATTCTGATTAATTTAAAATACGTTTAAACATCTTAAAACTAAGTATTTCAAGCAGTTAGTTACTTTTATTGAATATGTTTTGTCTTTTGATGTCTTTTGAGTTGAGTAGTATTTAAAATATGGTTTTAACAACATGAATGAAATAGAAAAAAATACAGACATAGTAAAACAATATTTGTTTAATAGTGTATTCTTCCAAATACTCCAATCTCGATTACTTAGATGTTTTATTAATAAATATCATAAGTAATTATCAATTGCAATGTGTTTCTAATCACCCTCTATTGTTTGGGCACTGTAATTTACCTTGCGATGTTTTTCCTGTTTAGTATTTTTGGCTGAAATTTTTTTTGTAAAACATGAAATTTCCCAAAATACGACATATTCCTTTTCTAAAAAAAAATCGGTTTAATATCAAGACAAATTGACGAAATGGAATAAGCTCACTTTAGAACTACCCCTCTCAATTATTCAATTATAAATGCTGTTTATTTTTATTAATTAATTCCTTCATATACTATACCTTCACGAACCCTAAATTTGCACTTAGTTAAATTATAAAACCATCAACCCTCTGTAGCCTATCGAGTTTCAAGCCGATGAAACTTATTCAGGCAGAGTGTCAACTATTATTGGGACCCTCTATTCGTGGGCATTGTATTTTAATTGACTTTATAGACTACACAGGGTTTGATGGACTCTTACTAATTTTAGCTTCAATTATTTTGATAATTATAATATTGATTGGATTATTGTGTTTACTAAAACTGACTTGCGGATAGTAATATTAATATGATAATGATATATTCTATATACGTTATTTACCAGATACAAATTTCGTCATAATAGATATTACATGAATTTAATTTCATAGATTAAATTTTACAACGTTGGCTACTACTGAATAATGATATACCTATCGTTGTTTGTGATAACACTGGGAAAATACTAAGTACGATCAAATCGTATGCCTCTACGTCTAGATATTTTTAAATAAATATACAATAGGTTTTGCATATTTTTTTTATTTTAGTGATATGATTGATGGAATCTAGTATATTTTGTAGAATTCTTTCTCTGGGCCACCATGTGTGCCCTTCAAAGTCCAAAAGGCTAGGAATATTGCTAATAATGTTCACGTATCTACCTATGCTAAACGTCGCTTTAATTACAAATTCCAATACAAGGAAAACTAATTTTCCACTGTACTACTTAAAAAGTGCACAGTATTTTAAGATCAGAATTTTTAAAACTTTTTTATCTTACGGTACACTTGATTCTTTCTCTGGCTAGTTGATTTTGCAGCTTTTATAATGATCTCTACAATTAACATTGACATCGATGGTAAAAATGAACACACTTTGAGATATTCATTAAAACAAGTACTGTATCACAACATAAAGTAATTGCTATAAACTAATTCAATATTTAAAAAAAAAATCGTGACACTGTTTTTTCTACAGCATACCGGTTTCAAATGACTATTTTAGACAGTGATATAAAATATTTAAAATGAACAGTTCATTATATTGTCCATTAAAAATTTATACTGCATAAACATACGTAAAATAAATATACGTTATACGTGTGTACCAATCGAAAATAAGCAGGTAAATCTTGTTTGCATCGAAAATATAGTAATGTATAAAGTTAGATCATGTGCATTTTGTGTATAAAACTTTAAAATAAACTGGTATGTCAAAAAGTTATGGCAAAGGCGGCGTTATTGAAATGTGTGTTTTCAGATTATTTAAAAAAATTACAATTTTTTTTTGTATTCAGCTTTGATCTAATTATTTTTTTAAAAAAAATGCAACACACGATTTATTTATAAAACTTTCCCATTAAATTTGTTTGCATAATTAGAAAAAAACAAAGTTTAAAAACTTTCTTGAAAAGTTGCTTCTTGTTTAATTACCTCCATCATTTTAGTTCATTTTCATCAAGCTGTGATTTCTTTTTTAATTAAATTTAACACACACGTCTCTAAAAAGTCAACTTTTACTATTCTCGTAAAAAAAGACAAATATTAAATGTATGTTATTGACGTTTATAATCATTTTACCTAGTCTAATGCCATCTTCAATGTCTTTATTGTATTTCAAAGTTATTACACCTTCAGGTAATTGAAGACCAAAGCTTTATTCCTTCTATGATGTCATAACTTTATAAAGTGTATTGATGATGTTAGAAATGACCTCTATAAAATTTCAAGATCGATTAAATAAAGTTTTATTATTACGTGATGGCAACTTTGAAAAGTAGATCAAAGTTTTTGTATTGGATACGTTACAGATTCTCGCATAGCGTGAATATTTGTTGTACCATAGATTTGTACGCCACGTTATAAATCGTGTAGTGAAATCCTATATACATTGATGCGACATACCAGCAGTGTTTGCATTTAATTCAACAAATTCATATAGATAAGCATACGTCATGAAATAAATGAATTTTTGTGCATCCATTACAGTTATAAACGAAAAATAAAATCCGTTGCATATAATGCATAAACTTTTTGGGAATACGCATGGTTTACTTACTTTTTTAGATTGTATTCGTATGTTATCAATCTGAATAGAGTCATTACTGACCCCGACTAATACCCCAATAATACACTGACGGTTAAAAAAAATTTAGAATGTAAATAAAAAATATATTAAGTGAAGCGGTTGTTTTAGTTGTTTAAGTACCGTATTATATAGGGCTATGTATCGACGTTATGTCGATTACGACAGCGAAATGATCATCATTTTTATGAATCACGAACCACAAATAAAACATTTGATGACATGCAAACTTTTCTCGACAAACTCAGTTTGGAAAATCATAAAAGCCTTAAATTTGAAAGTCAACATAAAAGCTTTAATAGGCACCTATTCCCGCTTTTTTATGCTTTTCTTTCATGAGAACCGATTTTAACGTCGCGGCGCGTAGTGTGTACTTATGTAAAAGTTTCACAGTGAAAAGTGTGTATGTGTGAAATATTTATGTTTATTACACTTTTAAAATGTTATTGCCTTCGTGCAATAAAGATTCGTCATTTCAGCATTTTCCTGCGACGTTTTACGACTCGGAAAACTTTACGGCGAGAGGCATTTTTCCGTTTTTACGAAAATCGGAACCGCTACATAACACCGGCGAATGCAGGCTTCGACAGTGTTACAATATAAATAGCCGATGCCTTTGGAATACACTTACATGAAACATTGGTAAACTATACGTGCCGAGATTCACAAACACACTGAGAAAGAAACACACTACACAAGAGTCGATTTTATTTCATACTATAATACCCTAAAGCATACCAGTGATTTTTCCCGGGTAACTGAAAGGTTATAGTCTCTGTCAACAATGCAGGTATCCATATATATCATTTTTAGAGTGATTCTTGTATGAAGGCGTTTGTATACATCTTTATTTTGTCTAGTTATATATATTATTTTGTAAAAAAAACATAATGAGATTCAAAATAAAATTGTGTCTTTTCTCAACGCCATAAAATAAAATTACTGCTAAACACTCGTAATGACAGTAAAAATTTACTACATATTGATGTCAAAAAAATCCCTTTTACTTCCCTTACTTACTTTATAATCTTTGAAGAATAAGACAAATAATCGTCTTCACATTGCGGAGATCCGTTTACTTCACTATCGAAGTGGATATAAATATTTACACTGTGTAGATCTATAAACTCTACTTTAGGAGCAAATATTCTATATAAATAGAAAAAAAAACTATTCAATCTATTAAACAGTTCGTAAATCTATTTGTGTCTATATGTCAGACATCTAAGCTATGCATTGAAATGGATTTCAGTTGCAAGAATCAAATTCGGGCCCCAGCAAAATTTATAAACATATTCGTTTATTTAATCGGACATAGTAGATCACTTAAAAAGATTTAGTGTACAGAAGGAAAATATGCCAGCCTTTTTATCTCTCACAACTGAAAAAATTGTAAAAAAACGTATTTTTTGAAATTCAAAAATGTTTTATACTTAGTTTTGTTAAGCTTGTACCATATTTAGAACACACTGTTGCTTATTTCTTATCTTCTGCTAACAATGTTAAAAGTAAGTTAAAAGCTTTTAAATCGACTTGAAAACTATTTTTCATTCTCAGTGTTACTGATATTATAATAATGTAAAAATAATATCTTCATAGATTTAGAAAAGACTTTCCACTATGAGGTACTATGAATATTTTGATAGTTTTTTTATTCCATATGAAAATATTCACTGTCATATTACGGCATACAGTTTATTGCGATTCTATAAAATGGTATCATCACTCACACGTTATTTTCATAAAAAACTTTATTGGTTCGGTAATAAAATAAAATCTTTTGAACCTACGTTATGTAAAATCGATAATTTGATAATAAAAACACACATGTGTCTTTTTAGCATGAATAAAAAACAAAAATTGCATTGAGTTAGTTTGAATATATTATATACTACTAAAAGAATATTTTATTTGTGATATTAAAAATATATCGAAATATTAATTTGACCTAATTTTGGTATTTTTGAAAAGTCAAGTATGTATATTAAATTTGTTTACATATAAATTATACATAGATTTATTTTGATATATTATTTTTTTTTTAGTTTTTAAACAGTGACCTAATCCAAATAAAATAGTTCTGCATTTCATAATTTAAATAAACCTCCTGAATTATCGTAATTTGAATCTGTGGCTTACGATCCTAAAACAGGGGCTCTTGCTATCAAAGTAATGAGCTCAGTTTGTTGATGGTAATAATAAATACTACAATTCTATTTGAAAAATTAAATATTTTTATTAAATTTAGCGTAAATTCGATAGCAATTTATTATTTTTTTTCCATTTCTTAATTAGTAAGCCATTAATTATATTTAATTGCTTTCTGTTTTATCGTTCATATTTTTGCTAATTACCCTCGCTTATCATTTCCTTATACTTAAACTTCAAAATTATTAAATTAAATAATTGAACAAAAAAAAAATGTACAATTTTATAATTTACCATACGAAAATGTGTACATGCAACATATTAAAAAATTTCCTATGCTTATTAATAAGTATTTGATTAATACTGTCCATTCCTATATACCATATTTGTTCCTAAGGTGGAGCATATGGATCTACCCAGTGTGAAGCCACTCCGAATGTGGTGTATATCGTCGTATTACTGGCAAAAGACGTTAAAGTAAAAAAGTGAGTTTTGAGATAATCGAGTTTTAATGTTTTAGTCTCTCTGTTAAATACGTTGTACCACAAATTCTTAAAGTATAATGTACTATTTGATAGAGATTGTCGTGAAATGTATTTAACAAAGAGACTCAAACATTAAAACTCGACCATCTGAAAATTCACCTTTTTATTTTAACGTCTTTTGCACGTAATACGACGATATAGATTTCCGCAATGTGAAGATGTCTTGACAGATATTTTTTTACGAGAAATGTTTGTCAGGCAATTACTTAACCCAATGGGCATCCAGTCTTACATTTTCGAATTTTTAAAATCCAAAAGATGGGGAATCGAACCAAAATTCCTCGTATTGCGTGGTGCGCACGCTACAAACTACACTACCGGGGAGACAGTACCAGGTCAAGATTAATACTAAGTCTTAAAAATTAAAAGGCTAAGTTAGTTTAGTTAGTTGTTAGTTTGTATCACATTGGCTTCCGTAATTTTTAAGACAGTATGAATAAAATGTAATATGACATAGTTACAAAGTTATAAAATTCACCATACTTTGCGATAGATTGTAGGGCGTTGGATTTTTATAGTGCACATTATATTTATATGCGATAACGTTAGTATGGAAATCCAACAATGTGGTCTATAAGAAATTCTAGAACTCGCTTACGATCCATCTGCGTGTGATAACTGAATCCAGGGCAAATTTTAGTCTCTTTTCCTAGACTTCCGTACGATGAAACAGTTAAATATTCAGATTGTTTCTAAACCACGAAAAGCAATAACAGTTTGTAGTTTTCTAGGCGAGAAATGTGTTCGTGATATTAGTAAATACAAAAGCGTAATGTATATAAGCATATACTAAAGTTTACTATTATATTTAAATATTGAACTTTAAATACATTTTATGAGCTAGAATGCATATATAAATTTATGTTGTAAGTAATAATCAATGGACAGAGCTGTGTGGTAGATTTTCACAGTACTATGCAAGTCTTTAAAATGTCGCCCCTCTTGCGTGCCGAAATTCTTGTATATTGTACTTTCGTACATTAATCCAGAATTTTTTGTTCGTAATTTACACTTTCGGGCATAGTAAGTTGCGTTATTCTCAAAAATATTGCGCCTCTTCAGGTAATTTTGCCACCTCAAAATAATATTTTGCACTTCCCGAATGAGTCGTGCGTTTGGAACAGTTGTATTGATTTCACTACTTTTGCCGCCCCTTACGCAAAGCCGCCTGATGCAACCGCGCATCTGCTTTAAAGCACGATACGGCCTTGTCACTAGTAAACATCAACTATCTTTATAATTAAAATATTTCAGTATGGTCGACTTTTGTTAAATATAACAACGATGAAAATTTACTTATCAAATAAATTTAGATCACACATTTTCAATGGTATTTAAACATTTTTAATAAAAATGAAGTATACATTAATATAAGAGGTGAGCCTGTACGTTTTGGAGCTGGAATGCATGTTAGAATACCATAGCTGGATTTAAAAAGAATCAAAATACTGGATACCAAATGGAGCGAGGAAATAGCTGACAACTATTCAACGTAAAATCTATTAAATTAAGCAGAGATCCGTACGTATTCATCGTCAAATTGTTCAAACATACAATTCGCATTCGAAACTCAATGAATAGCAGACAAGATTAATACGCAAAGCCCTTGCTGGAAGTAAATTGTTATTATTATTTTGTAAATAGTTTTACAAAAATGTGTCTACTGTATATATACAATAAAATACGTTTTAGATTATAATAGCCGTACTAAATAATATTAATTAGACAATCTAAGACAAATAAAATATAATTTAAAAAAATAAAATATCAGAAATATATTTTCACAGTTGTTCTTATCTCTTGCTATTCAGTAAAATTATTAAGATCGGTTACTTCTCTAGAATTATTTTACAGATGCTTTATTTATATATATGCGGAATCAATATGTGAATAATATGAATTGGATTTCGCAAACATCGAGCGAAACCAAATGCTTTATTTACATTTATGGTACACGTATGGTAATGATGAAATGTGATGCAATCGTATCACGTTATATAATTATATTGATATGGAACGTATGTTATGAAATCGTTCAAATTCTTAAGACTAATACTTGTTTGTATATTGGAAATAATACAGACAGTATTTACGTGATAATATGTACTATGATATGTTGTACCACGTGGTGAAAAATATATTACTAAGCAATTACTAATAATTTGAAAATAGTAATTGTAGAACATTATTTTTATATGCATATGAAATAAAGTTGTAAGTAAAAATCACACAATATATTCGTGTAGATATTTTTACGATGCATTTTAATAAAAGAAGTATACTTATTGTATTAAAAACGTGTAGAATGTGCACACAGCTGAAGTTTCGTATTGCTGTATAGAACCATGTAACTTAAAAGCACTTAATATTGGCCAATGTATATAAAAAACAAATACGGTCTTCACATTAAATTTTTGACATTAGATCTAGAATAAGCCCTTCAAATTTGAAACGAAAATAGGAAGTTGTAAAAATACTGAACACGTTATTATAAAAATACTCTAGGCTTACAAATGCATTAAAATATTTTATTCGCTACACGTGCGCATTATGGAAAACGAAGTTGAAGTGGTTTAGCTCTCGCTGATTTCAGCAATTCATACTAGATGTATAATTCATTAAAAGCGTATTTTTTACGTTTTTTAAAAGTTAATTTTATCATACTGAAGAATTTTAAATTTGATATAACGTTAAAATAAGATTTGTAATATTTTGAATGAATTTATAGACATAATCATGTTTTCAAGGATCTAAAAATACTTGATAAGAGCGATCAGACAAAGTTAGTGAAGTGCTATATTTAAAGTTTTATATCTTACTTGAATAGAGTAGATGGCTTGAAAGAAAAATTAATAGAATTCCTTAAATACCAAAGATTCTCAGCTATAAATTGATTTAAAGATAAACGTTACAAAATTTCGCTGCATAATCTATTTTCACGGTAACGGTCGTTCACATAAAACTGTCTGATATCATAAAAGCTCTTGAGCAAGGCTTTACCTCAGTGGAGCTTTTTTATTGCAGAACGTTAAAAAAAGGCATTAAAATTAAAGGCTACGCAGATGTTCGGAAGCTTCAATATTGTACTGTGTAGTATGTAATTTAGATTACTATAGATACAAAAATAAGAATTATTATGATTTTTTATTAACAAAGTTTTATAACAAAGGCGATAAATTAAATCTTTAAATATGATATTATAAAGCATGCCAAATTGATGAGGTACATAAATATTGTTGAAAATAATAATTTTATATAAAATTTATGACCTTAAGCTTTCTTATTTCATTTGATTGCTTTATATGATACGAAAAACCTTGAAGCTTTTACGTAATGTTCATAAAGAAATATCAATATTAAGTATTTTCTATATTTAAAGTTTTATAAATAAAATAAATAAGATAATAAGAATATTAAATTAAACATAGTAAGTATTATTGTTACATATTTATTTACGTAACACGATTAAATTACTTTATCAAAATTCCCGTAATACTAAATTGTTCAGCTTTTATGTCTATTTTTAACCATGAATGATCTAATGATATTTAATATCATAGTGCCACATAGCATCAGCAAATATCGAGTAAAAAAAAATATCGTGAAATCAGTAGTAAATATTGTTTTAAACATACATAATCAAAAATTATTTTTTGGATGCATAAAAATAACTCCAAAATTTACATTTGTTCAATAGATTACAGATATTTTTGTCAACATATTAAGGTATACTTTAATAAAGTTTGTTTCTCTGATAAATATAATAGTTTGGAATTTGTCTAAAAATAAAAATTTAATACAAATATCATAGATATTTTGATAATTATGTTCCATGTAACTAATCTATGAGACGATATTCTAGAGATTATTATTTTCTATTTAAAATCCAATAAGCTTTCTCAGTTCTTACATTATTATTAAATACCATCAATAGTGAAGTTGTAGAGTAAGATGTATGACTGTTAAAGAATAGAATTATACTACTTGTATTTGTGTGTTTTAAATCTAATATTAAAATAATAACTTCAATATCTGCTTTCTGAACTAGAAAATATAAATTTAATACTGTATTGTGCGCTATAATCAATATAAATAAAAATGTAATTGTTCGTTTGTTCAAAATCTTAAATATCCGAAAGCTCTTCACCGGTTGCTTTAATATTCTGATAACGTTGCATTTAAATTTGTGCCTGTTTTTACACACATATAATTATATATATGTCACACCTGTAACAGGTAAACATAAGATTTTTTTTTTAAACAGTGCCACTATTTTTAACCAGACTGAGCCACAGCAACGCGTAGTCGGGTACAGCTAGTACATAATATAATTTTTAATTAATGGAAATGTTTTAATATCAACATGCAAACAAATATTTCAAATGTAGTATTGCTGTTATGTGTTCGTAATAATATGGAAAATCTACAGCAAAAAATAAGAGTGAACTTTTCGACATTATATCAACTGACCTACGACAGTGAATGATTTCTGTTGTTATAATTACACCACTAGCTGTCGTAATGTTTGAATTCTGAGCATGTTCCTGACTTAAATCATTCAACTGGACCCATGGGATTGTGGATAGTGACAGAATTCAGTTACGGTTGACTTAATTCGATGCTAAGCCTGGTTTTGTGCAAGACCGGCTGAAGGGAATCTATTTTGGTGTTGCCAACATTTCAATTAAAAATTATGTCTTATTTATTTTATATGCTGTTTTATAATATTTTGTCACATTCATGTCTTATGTTTTGGATCATTTATTAAATGAATTTGTAGAACTTCGACGCGTTGTTCGATTGCGTATCTTTCCATAGTCTCAAATTTGTTCACTATACAAATATATCCTATTTAGCTTTGCTATAAAAATTGTGGAAAATTTTAAATATCAGCCCTTTTGATAAATTTAAATATCACACACTGTGAATAATACCTCTGAAATTATTATTTGTATTAATATTTTAAAACGTTTTTATTGACTTAATAATGAAAAATCAAACTAATTTGATATTTACGTTGTATTCAGTACAATAAAACTATAACATAAATAAGAAAGGATGGAATAATATTTTCATGTTAACTTCTTATACCATGTTTGCTATATAGAATATACATTGTAATAATTTTTTTTATACCATGTTCACTCCCAAAGTGGAACATATGGATCTACAAAATGTGAAGATATCCACTCCAAAAGTGAAGTATATGAATCTCCACAATATTAAGACGCCCTGACATATTATTTTGCTTTTTCGTTAAGCAATTTCTCAACCTGGTTGGCATCCACAGTCCTATACTTTTGGGTATTTGAAATCCGACAGATGGGGAATCAAACACGCACTCTCCGGATCGCTAGGCGCGCACGCTACCAACTACGCTACCGGGATGATATATTTAATAATTTATTGTAGATTATATAACTGTCAAGATATTGTAAGCAGTAGATTCAAATACTGATGTTATTAATGTAGATGAACTTTTAAAACATTTTTGAAAACTCTGGGTTTAAATTATCTAAAATGGCTTCGATAAAAAACCAAAACTATTACAAAAATTATAGGATTCCCCGAAATCAATAAAAATAGTAGCTCCCAATAATGAGAAAAGGCTCAGCTTTTTGTTACAATCCTTCTTAACTTGAGTAAAAGATTACTACGAATCGTAAGTAAATATCAAATTGAATAATAATTAATTTAATTTCAAGATTAACTGCATCGTAATCTGAAATTGAAAGCTGCTGGGGAAAGCGGTCTATCAAAATGTCCCCAACGGCCGGTGCAAATTCCTTTATTGCTTTTGATGAAAACAAACGCAATCAATTTCAGTAGGTACTGTGTTTGAAGTTTTAATGATAACTTTGTAACAATACTGCGCAAGACCAATCCAAATACAACAACTTATGAATTGGTGAAATTTACATTATAATATATAAGGTATAGAAAACTATAAAAGAATTTTTATTTAGAAAATATGTATTACACATAAATAGAATATTGAATTTAATTTGTATTATATTTCTTATTAATCAAATTGGAGGTGTAAAATGTTTTGAAGTTAAACGATAATTAAGATAGAATTTTTTATGAGATTTTGTAATCGAGATCTCTCAATATCACCAAATAATTCGATATTCAGTAAATGAACGATACACTGATATGTAATTGCCTGAAAATTTCACCTGATTGTTGATTCGAGCTTTTTTATAACCGATGAACGATTATAAATCATTTGCAAAAGACATCATTGATATCCTTCAAATCACTTAATGAATAATTATATCTTTAAATAGATAAACTATTTATATGACCAGGGCTTGGGGAATCACTTGCCATTACTAGAATGGGAAAATTTAAATAAAATTCAATAATAAAATATTATTTAACATACATAAATAAGATGCAAAAGTGTACTTAAGCTTTTAAAAAAAAATATCTTCAAAATAAGGAACATATTTTTTTTTAAATAGACTTTCAATAATATCGTATAAAACCAATTCTTTTATGGGAAAAGGAATGCTATATTTGTGTAAAGTATTTACGTAAAAATATACGCTTAAAGAATCTCGTGGGAAAAAAGTAGTTCATATTATTAATTTATCATAGATTCTGAGTATAAAAGCATTTTTGAATAAAAATTAGCTCTAGATAGAAAGATAATTGCGAAAATTGCCAGAGTATAGTAATGGCTATACAAATATTCAAAAAACGTATGTATGGAAGGTCTACTGTAATTTACGATTTTGCTTGATCTACTCGAGTGTCAGAATTTGTCTTGTAATGGAAGAATTAATGAACCCTATCAGAATTCATTCATATTTGATCAGAGTGGAAATTAAAACCTATTGTTATTCGATATTTCATTAGTAAGAAACATGATGAAAGGTAACTCTTAATTCTACAGATACAATATTCTGAAATATTCGGTAAAATCTGTTTCTCAAAAGTTTATAAAGGCTCGGTGTCGAGATTCAGAAAGTTGAGGTGGTAAAATATTGATAAAAAAATTTCAAATTCAACAAACAAGCTGGATTTTTATAAAGCAATAAGTTTCGTTAAAATATTATTGATTGAAGAACAAAATTTTGTTTTAAAAAGAGAATTCTAAAAGTATCTTATGCTACATCGTAACATAACAGTTGTAGACAAATATTATAAATCTGAAGTGGGTGCAATTTACAAAAATCAGTTGCGACTTCACATCTGGAGATCCGTATACTCCATTTTCGGAGTGGATATCTTCAACCTGTGTTGATCCATTTGCTCCACTTTAGAATCAGACATAGAAACATGAAAAATAGATGTGCACGTGTGTAGGAAATTGTGTGAATTCGTTGTTTTGATTATTTTTTTTCTTAGATCATGATTAAAAAGGAACTTATAATTTTTAAGCGTATTTTAGTTCTAGCAACAACACACAGTAATTACCGATAGGAAATTTGAACGCGATAATATATAATAATTGTTATAATTGCTAACTTTTACTCACTATTATCGTTTTACATTATAAATATTAAATAGTATGAAGTAACGAACTTTATAATTATTTTGTAAAAAATGCTTGACCAAAAATATTGCTAAAACGTAAAAATGCAGATTTATTAATCCTACGAGTAATCAAATGGAGTTGACATTATTTTAAAATTTATTTACATATGTATGCAAGGAATTTTATTTATCTCCGTAGCACTTGGTAGCTTAGAGGTTAGCGTGTGCTCATCAAAGCCGGAAACTACGTGTTCGATTATCACATGCGTTGATTGAAAAAAAATGATAATTAAAAAGTCTGAATGCCTTTTGGGTTGAACATTTCTCTGAGAACCAATACTCAAAAAATATATCTAGACATGTCTTTAAATTGCAGAAATACACTTTTGGAGCACAAATCTAAGCACTGTATGGATTTATAATATGAATTTATGTGTAGCGTATCATAATACACTTTCGGAGTGGACATGGTGAAAAAAAAATATTCACGTCAAAGTGTAGCTCTTTACTATTTCTAGAAAGACACCTTCTTCTACATTCTTGATCTCAACTCCAATCAACTAAAATCTTACAAAATATTTGTCACGGATTAAATTTTCTCTAATGGATCTAAGATTGATGCCTGCAAGCACCTTCAAAAGGTGTCAAAACTAATAATAAATGATTAACGACCAGCTAGGCTTTTGAATTTGGGCCAAGCACTTTTACATTCATTATAAAGTTAATAATCAAGCTTTTTGAAAACAAATATTATTTTTAAAGTTATCTGAAAGCTGTATACTTTATTATAACCAGTGTTTGTGATTTGAACATCTTTGAGAGCAGCATTTCAACTGATGAAATTTGTATTTACGGTGCCAAAGATGAAAGAAAATACGATAATTCAAAGTTTTCCATATTTCCTATAATAATTTTACATCTTTCAATGTCGTCATTAAATTATATTTTTCAAAAGAATATACAAACTGTATTTAAAGTATTTCAATAGTAGATACATTACAACATCTTAGAAGATACTGAAATCAAGTAAACTTATAGAATCTTATCTCATGATTATAAGTTTTATGGTTGGTTCTCTTCGCTGATTTTCAGAAAAATCTTTAGTACTTATAGTTCATGTTTATTAATTCACATCAAAATGTAAAGTTTACTGCTGGAGAAATATTTTAAATTATGCTCAATGATACAGAATGAAATTCGAAACTAGACATTTTACATATCCTATTTATATATTATTTAAATATATTTTTCACAATTTAAAAAATACGGGGGAATCTGGAAATTAAAATTTATCTGATTAATAATAATACAAAAAAAACGAATAAACAAGTCAATCAAAATATTTTCGATGTAATTTTCTTCAGAAAATAAATTGTTCTGTCTATAAAACAAAAAACTTTCAAATTTAACAAGACTTTTTAATAACAATCTTAAAAGTTTTGAAACAAAATATTATACAACATTTGATTTTTCGGTTAAGTAAACTTCCTGTCTGCCGGAAGAGTAAAAATTAAAAAATTATTTGTTACATTTTAAGTTATCTAGAAAATTTATTAAATTAAAATCAGTAATTCAAATTACAAATCATGAAAATTAGTTTTGAACAAGTCAAAAATTAAAATGGAGAAACAATTTTCTAACTTTGATTCTATTTTTTTTTGTTATTTTATCATTTTTAAATTTGAATAATTGAAAAAATTATGTAAATTTAAATAATCATATACATACATACATGTTGTCGCCAATGTTGCAGGAATTACGTTATTCACAAAAATTTTACAGGGGAGACAAAAACTTTTTTTCCATGAAAATATAACACTTAGAAATATAGTTTTTTAGAGGTTTATTTATTATATATGTTCACACAATTTCATACATAAATGAGAATTAATTATTTTATAAAAAATATTAACGTTTACTTATTTCCAAATTAGCTCAAAAAAAAATGAACATTAATAAACATTATTACACATCTAAAAAATGTACAAAAGTAGTAAGTAGACACAATGCAGGCTGTATTTGGATATGTGTATTAGATATTACAGGT
>JAGVSQ010003177.1:0-22359 GCA_022683975.1 Rhyacophila evoluta | reverse complement strand
TTGTACAGATCTGAAAATTATTTTTTAATTTTGAGTACACTTAAGAATGTATAAAATCTTATTTTTAAAAAGTTTTTTTTATAATTTGGTGCTTTTTACTAAAAATATTAATTAATGACGTTTCGCTCCACGGCGATGTTATGTTATATTAATTATAGCCAAAGATTTAATAATATGTTCATTGAAATACAATGAAATTGCTAAATATTATAATTATAATATTCTTAGACTTGAAATGAATCAATTTTTAATTATTTCTTGTAAAAATAGCTAGAGTGGTTTGTTTGTTTTGGCGGCATAGTCGTGCAGGTAATAAATATTTATTGAATTGGTTTGCATTCGAAGTGTGTCCAGACTCCAGGTATACGTAAATTGTTTTACCTGTGCCGCGACGGTCCCTTTGAAAGACGTTGCGAAACTAGCCCTAATTGGTGTTAGTCAATATCGGTCTGCTGCTTATTACCCGTTGAACAATTCATTATGTCAATTGATCTCAAACTGTAAACCTTTAAAGCCCTATTAAGTCATATTTACAAAATTTAATCGAGATCATCCTATCACTATCAATGGGATTGTAAAAAAAAATTTAAGAATGTAAATCATTAAACTCCTATATAATGGAAATAATTAATATTATCCACAACAAAATAATATACAGTAAAAAATAAAAGAGATAAAATGAACTCATAATAAAGGTAATCAAATTCCAAATTCATAATCGAATTCCGTATTTTTTTAAATGTCAAAATTAAAAACTTTTAGTCAATTTAATTAAAATATACGAAATTTTCTGTAATATAAGTTATTAAAGAGAGTTTTTTCACATCCTGTTAGGTCGATATACGAGATATTGCTTTATCATGGGCGATATATGTATATTAAAAGTCAATATTAATTTCATTAATCTGTCTATTTTAACCTCGATACATATAACTTGTTCAAAGAATCTGTGAAGTTATTCATTCAAGGTAATTACACATTTATATACTAGTATATAGTATAGTGTTTTTAATAAATTGGGATGACTTGTATCGTAAATGCACTGAATGATGCCTTAAAAATTATATATTTTTATCGCATTCTGCTTCCATTTATCTCCTTTGTAGCTGAGAAGTCATCGTGTTTGCTTTGAAGCCCTGGTTGGGGACTCGAATTCTGTAGTCACGAAATTCATTAAGCGACCATATGACGAAAATGCTCAACAGTTGGCTGAAACATTGGTCGAAATAAGTCTTTATAATTTGTAATAACCAATATCCATATATTCAATTTTTGTGTTTGTCATCTTCACACTATTCCACATTCTTTACATTTGAAAGGGACTTAGCTTAAAAAATAGATTATATTCCAAAATACAATTTTTGTATTGTATCGTTTTGTGTAGTCAAATTTAAAGTGCGATAAAAAGTCAACATGTAAAATCACAGATAAAAAATATTTTAAGAAAAACGGGAAACATAATATAAATTTCGAAAGGCTTAATGTTGTATTAAACATTTTGAGAAGCTTAAAGCTCCAGTCTACTTAGTGGCGGTACAAGAATGACGCCAGTTAATTGCACCGTTTAAAATCGGGTTGTATTCTCTCTGAACGAGACAACAAGAACAATGCAGTACAATTATTTAAAATCGATGAAAAAACTGTTTGTTTGATCGGTAAACATAAAATATATCTAAGGAAAAAAGAAAATTGACACAGGTAATAATTGAAAAAGCTTTTAGTATAAAAGCTTTTGAATATTGTTTAAATACTAATTAGCAATTTAAATGAAGTTATATACATATTCAATACAGTTATTAATATAACACTTACCAACTACAAGGTTAATTCATTCAAAAGAAGGCGTACAAATAAGCCATTGGTAGAATTTAAATACAAAGAATAACTAAGTAAAAATATTTTGATATATAAAATATCTTTCGAAAATGTGTACAAAAATACTAATTAATTAATAAATATATTATACAAATGAATTGGAAATATCTAAATATATGAATAACCAAGAATCTGGCTGCGAAAAACCATAGTATATATTATGTGTACAAATATACAGGGTAAATAACATTTTTCATACATATACAGTTTTACATCTTATAAATTTCGTTATCTAAAATGTTTTGAATTATTTTAATACACAAATCAAACTCTGAAACGTGCGAAATGGATTTAACCGCCTCTAGCGAAGTTACTTGTTTATTTAAATATATATTTTATTTTGGACAGTGAAACTTGTCATATAATGATTTGTTTTTAAATGCCTTATCTAGAATAACGCATATATTTTTTATTTTTAATAAAGTACATTACATTGATTAAGGGATGTTTTAAACTACATTTAATTTTTATTTTAGGACCTATGTGATTAATATCATCAAATTAATATCATCTAAAATGTGTCGCGTCTTTGAAATCATGGTAATATTTTTTTATGAAAAATATTAATAGAAGCCTTCAATTTTACACCGATATTTCAGTAGAATTGAAGAGGATTAGAGAGTCCTTTGTAGCAGGCGATAGTATCATCCAATGTTCATCGCCGTCAGCTAAAATGAAACGGTTGAATTCATTCAGTTACATTTTGCTTTCTGCATAAACGGATTATGAGCTCAAGTGAATGGGAAAAAATATTCCCGTCTTTTTATACAAATAAAGGTATTATAAAGACCACCTTGCTTTGCATGAGGAATGAGAGATTAGACCGGAAATATGGATGCCTTTTGTCACTTAAACTCGAATAGAATTAATACTTTTAAACTGACACAAATGCCACAGGTGAGTGATTTCTATACTGACTTATATGTATCACAAAAGTAAGAATCATCAGTCTTAAATTGTATTCTTATAAATCATTTCAACATGTTCTTTGTGGATAAATATCTATGCATATTTGAAAACATGTGAAAATGTATTATATCAGCATCATTACCATGAATCAGTCCATTACTAGATGAAGATTCTTCCTACATAATTTATATGCATTAAGTAGTAAAGTTTTTTTGCAGAATTATTTAAACGGTCTCTCTTGGTCATTGTAATATGTATACATTCGAAAAAATCCATAATATTATTTACAAATTGTTACATTTCAAATATGTATTTATGTACTAGTGAGCAAAAATACTATGGAAGCTACCACAAATGCATAGAACATCGTAACATAATGCATAACATGGCATTGCTGTTATTTCAAAATTTCAACTCTCGGTCATGAACGCGTTATTATGTTACATCAAAGCGTGCGCGCTTTCCAATTAGCCACCAAAGTAATTACCGCCACAATGAATAAAAACAGTGGTTTTTACTTATGTATGTATTATATTTTCGAATGTAATTTGCTGACGACTTTGGCACTGATAAAATGTACCTATATATTCATTAAAGGCCTATTACACTACACAATTTGAAGGCACCCTTGCCCTTACTAAGTGCGGTATAATAAGCCTTAGGCACTTAAAACACATCCAAGAGACCACGCCCACTGCAGTAAGAGCACTTAACATTGTGTAGTGTAATAGGCCTTTTATAAAAATTACGTATTAATTGAAATTAAAGATCGATAAATTAAATTTAAAAAGCTTGGTTCTTATGACTAATATCGCAAGCTTTTATTTTTATGTGAGAACATTTTGAGACTTTTTGACAGTGTGTAACTACTCTTCTAAGAAGAAAAAGTGGCACAATAATGTTACGCATCTTATTATTTTATATCAAAATTATATGAATTAGTATCATCAATATTTTCAACAACTCTTTGCTAGCTTGATATGTTATTTTGCGTGTGTTTTTTCCACGTAATTTAAGCTGTTTAAACAGTGAAGTCACTTCAGAATAAATGACTTACCTAAATTATTTGAACTAAGTAGACAGTAGGTAAAATTATTCTGAGTAATCATTGCCTTGCGGATATATGAGCGTGAAAATACTTTTTTTTCTTTTACAGCTAGATAACTCAATCATTATATGTCACTTAACATTGTTGCAAGAAAATTTCAACACACATTTGTATCATTGCCTTCAACACCTCATTACGTTATAATAAATATTTATTTTTACTAGAATTTTGGACACAGCAAAACATAAAAGTCAAGCCTATGTTATTATGTTATTTACTTTCATATTTTTTGCACTGAGTTATTAATAAATAATCTTCCGTTCTCTTTTGTGTCACTGTTCTCTTGGTGACATTGTGCTACTCCATAATTTCAAATGTTGAATCACTTACAACGCGAATCTAACACAAATCTTCTGTCTACTTAGAGACTCCTTAACTACGTGATTTTTTTTCTCCTCGTGACGGCTTCTTCCATGGGACTACTATCAGTGTCGCACCATGTTAGTGTGCAAATTGTGCACCGCACAAGTGGGCCTGAATATAATGAGTGCTTTTTTATAAGACTAATTAATTAAGTTTGGAGATTTTTTCTACAAATTATGATATTTGCATAATTAAAACAATTATACTTTAAAAATTGGATAGACATTTAAGCGTGTGCATGGTATAAATCTATATAATTTTCATTCAGTAATTTATTTTTCTATATAATTTTACAAAAATAATTATTGTTACAGAAAATGTCGGGAAAATAAAGACACTAAAAGATGGTAGGATTACTGAAAAACTCTCAAATTGTCTTGTATCTCTCGGATAATAATAAGAAATTATACCAAGAAAAAGAATTCTTCACATCTTTACATATTGTTAAAACTTTAATTTCGTGAAGTAACAAAAAGGACTAGTTAAAGTCCAGGACTCTTGTATAGTTAAAATATATCTCTGAGAAATTGTGACTCTAACATTGCCAACAACGGGAAAACGCAGGTGTTTGCAAAATCACGGTAGAAAGGTGGGATCGCGTGTAATGCATATAACTGACCATCGTTTTTTATCGTATGGCAAAACCTTGCCTGAAGGGTTAAACAAGGCAATTTAGATCACTATTCTGCATACATTGATGTAATAGAGACGTTTTTTAAGGATAATATTTATTTTTTGATATCAAAAGAATAAGAATTTCACGATTGAATTAAATTAGATACTTGAAACTAAATTTATCTCGAAATGATCATTTTTGTTTATTGAAAAATTATAAAATTAAATTAAATATTTTTTTGCCATGTCCACTTCAAAAATAAGGCATTTCTTTTAATTTCCACTGAGTGAAATAATTTTCACCAAAAAATATAATAAATGAATCTTCACAGTATGAAGAAATTTCTTAACAGATTTTTTCCGGGATTTTGGAATTCAGCACATTTGAAAATATGAAAAATTCTTGGCAACTGTTGCAATAAAAGTACACGCGTTTACCCATAGAGCTAGGCTATTAGGGGACGAACTATAATGCATTCTAATATAATGACTAGATTACGTTAATAATAATAAAAACTATACTGATATTTTATCAAAAACATTCTCATATACTTTTTTTTCTTTCATGGAATAAACACCTTTTATGTTGCTAAAGCTAGATAATAATATTAATATTTCCACAATATACGGTCACGGTCATAATGATGAAGTTATCCATGAAGTGTGGCGAATAATATATCGATATAAAATATTGTTTACTTAAATATTTAATTTTACGTTTGATTATGCTGAGAACGCACAATTATAACACTTAATTGGAGAAATTTTTATACCGAATTGAAAATCGTGTCAAACGGTTCATTTCAAATTATCACTTAAATGTGTATACTATTAAAATTTCGCTTAGACGAATAATTTAATTTTTCTGGAACAAAACGCTAGATGGTTGCTAGATTTCACTTTTTTAAAAGTAATTTTATATTAATTACTTGCTTTCTATCAGTGTTTAATACGCGATTTATAAACACAAATTCAACCTACAAATAAAGTTTAAATGTATTCTTTTTACACCTTAAGTAGAGTTTAATATAATAAATACTAAGTAAATTGAATTTTGAATTGTTACATGATACATTGTAAAATAAACGGTTCCCTTGTAAATATCAATTTTTATTATTTAGTCAGATTATTTAACTAGCGGATTCCTATATATTACTGCATCAATGTTACAAAACCTGACAACAAAAGTTTGGACAACGCAGATATCCATAATTGACAATAAAATGGAAAAAAGGACGTAGCCCTCAGTTTTTCAAGATAGTTTTTTCGATAATCACATTTATACAACTTAATATACGTTCTGGTCAAAAGGATGTAAGCTGTAAATGCCGAATTATTATAGTATCTAAACGTAGTTTTTAACTTCTAAATAATTTAAAACTGGTAAACTTCCATATGTGACACACATTTGGAATTTCACATATGGAAGTTTACCAGTTTTAAATAATTAGAATTTAAAATCAATTTCCATCAAGCACCATTAGTCAAAAATATTCAGTAGTTTTTAACTTTGAAAGAAAGAGGGCATGTGAAATTCGCAACCAGGAAAAAGAGCTTCCATCGCATTAATTATATTGCTTTTTCTTAAATAATGTATTAAATTAACATCATATTAGGTAAATAAAGCACCAGTTTTAGTCTACGTGCACTTTAAGTCTGTGTCTATTTAATGTTTTGACTTTGGCCCAAAATTATTAAGTATGGGTCTTTTGTGCGTCCTGTGATTATGTGTAATGCTGAAATATCGTTAACTTAAAAAGGGCTAGAATATGTAATGATAGCAAATATTAAGGGTGATTTGTGTATAAATTTCATTTTTTCTGTTCTCGTCACAGTCGGTTTCCACAATTGCATTCAGCATTGGAAGCCAGTCGTGTGGAGTGTATTATATTATATTATTCCTACAAATTACTTACGAGGGATTCATTTCATTTGATAGCCTAGTACGTAAGGTGGGTAATTTGAAAATAATGCGATGTTACACTGCGCACAACGTTAATGACGGAGCGAGAATTTCGGTCTTGGTGCGCATGCCGTATAATTAAAATCGTATATAAACAATTCCGAGTTGTTTCGAAACTCAGAAGTATACACTGTAATCTTATGAGTATTGTGAACGGATCAGAGACGAACTGGATCATTAAGATGACACCGCGAAATTAGATCAATTCATCCCTAAATCTTTTTAAACAAATTGACTACCCTTAAAACATCATTTCTTAGCTCATGTAATTGTAACAATAAAAATGAAGTCAACATTACTGTATATTAACTATCAAGATAATTTCTATTGTGACTGATATTTCCCATTTTTTTATGACGACAGTTACGTCTAGAATATAAATTGAATTGAGAAAATCATAAGAGAAAAAGTTGTTCACGTTACAAAATATCGACTGTGGAAAGCAAAACTATCAATTTTCAAAACAGCTTTTATTCGATAATCCCAAAGGATACAACTTAATACAAGTTCTATAAAAAGGATGTAAGCTGAGCATGCAGAATTAGTGTCTATATTTAGTTTTAAAGTTTGACAAAAGGATGATCTATGAAATTAGCGACCAATGTTTTTTTTTAAATAACTCAATAGGAAATTATTATCATAACGAGTAAATAAAACAGCAGTTTTAGTCTTCATGCACTTCGAGATTGTGCCTATGTAATGATGCGACTTGTTCAAAATCATTAAATAAACGTTTTTGCGCCTCCTGTAAAATTTGTTCCATGTGGGCTACGTCCTTTTTCCTCCCCATTGCTTGGTAATGAAAGAAGCGACAGTTACAGTGGTTATTTTTTCATACACCGATCTAAAAATGAAAGACTGAATGGTCATTGGATAAAGCAATTGACTGATAGCCAATCAAAATATAAGCATTGAAAATCTGTTGAAAAAAACTTTATAATGCAGAGAACCATATGATCCATCGCTTGAAAAAAATGGTCACAGCCAGTAAATGCGGGCTAATTTCATCAAAGCTTAAAGCTTGAGCTTTTCATGACTAAGAAATCGGGAAATATAAATGTAGCATTGAAGTAATTCATGTAACTAATCCTCATGAAAAATATTTGTCAAAAATAATTCTTGACAATGACGTATAAGTCCCATTTATGGAATAGTCATCGTCATAATGTTGAGATATATATGCTCCAAATTCAGAGCGAGTATGGCCAAAAATACTTGAGGTTAACTCTAATTTAGATCTTGTTAGAATTATGAATTTCTAAGTGAAATAGTGATTAGTTTTCCCATATAGTAATGATTCGGACCTGTATGAATTATATGGAAGCAACCGTAAAGAAAAATTACGGGACTAAAATATGACGTCATTCGGATGGGCGGCTCTATCACGAATCTATGTGTCATGTTTTTCTAAGTCTCAGAACTAGAAGAAAAATATTATGAAGATTTTGGAAGAATTTTGAAGTAGCAAGTAGATAATTTTGTAATTACAGGTTTGTCAGATAAGACAAACGAGGAACATTTTAAGCCTTTGGCTAGAGATAATACGGTTCACTTGTCTTCACCTCTAATGCTATTTCCTGTTTGGAAAATAAAATTATTACGGCTATCTCGGAATGTCTTAATTTCTCTGGTACTTTTGTATGCACCATTTATTTTACTGCCGAGATTAAGTACCAGTAAATAAAACACATAGTGCAACTTAACTTGTATTTTTCGAAAACTATTTCCCATATATATGGTTCTGTCAATAATCGAATAATTCCGAATACATTATTTTCGAAAATTATTTTGGTATATATTAAGTGGACGATATAAATATTATATTTATTATACTTAGTGGACGTTGAATCCTCCAAAAATATTATTAATTGCTCATTTTGAAATAGTAAAGCCACTTATTATGATTGCTATGTTGATTTTTATAACAACAGACTGATAACATTAAGCAGACATTAGTGTTAGTAAGAAATTAGGTGTAAAAAATTACCTTTCCATATGTCATATCCACATTTGACCATTCAGTTTGTAGTAAGCTTTCTGATACAACTTATATCATTATAATTTTTAACTAAATTTGTATCCCCGGTAGCGTAGAGGTTAGCTTGTTGGTCTTGCATCCGAGGAGTGCGGGTACTATTCTCACATCTGCTAAATTTAAAAAAAAACAAAATGTAGGATTGGATGGCCATTGGGTTTAGCAATTGTTTGAAACCAATTCTCATAAAAAATAGCCTGTCAAGATAATGTCTTCAGATTCCGGAGCGGATATCTTTATATTGTGTAGATCCATGTGCTCCACTTTCAGGGCGGACATTGTATATTAAAAAAAAACTTTTTTTCTTGTTTCCAACTAGAGAAGAACCACAATATTAATTTATTTACTTGCCTCACTATGTAATATGGTGGCACATAAATACATTAATATATTTTTGTTATTTTAATTTCATAATATAACTTAGCTATGCGATCGACCAACACAAAAAATCGCGTAAGTGCCAAATTCAATGAATAAATTCAAGGTATTAATAATTATATTGCCTAAGATATATCTTCAATATAATAGTTATGAAAGTTAAGCTTGCTATTTATCTATAAATATTATGAAAAAATTATCTTATATCTAAACGGTTTATCGCAAACTCATCAATTTAAATTAGAGATGAAAGTGTTTTTCGATGGTGTAAATATTTTTTTACCACGCTGCTTATAGTAGTGCTAATTTTATTCAACGAGTTATTATATGCTATACTATTAAAAACAGTATTAGCATTGCAATTTCTATTAATGAAATGCAGATTGTTATTTATTATTTTTTCGTCGTGGAGATATTGACAGTTTTGAGATAATGGATGTTTCGTGATTCCAATTTTAAATAAATAAATATTTAAGACATAACCTATATTTTTCAATATAATTTTGAATATATTCAAAAGTTTTTCTGTAAATTAACCATATAAAAAATAAATACAAAAAACATATGTTGTGTTTATAAACCATACCGGTTTTGGGCTTAAATTATTCGTGATCGACTTAAGCTAAAGATGCCGAGTTCAAAATTATGTACTTTGACACACATATAATAACTCATTTTTAGTAAAAATGTAAGTTAGTTACTTTTTGCTCCACGGCGACGATTTGTAACACAAAACTTTGGAAACTTACTATGGTTTCGTCCAAATGTATTATCTCGTCACTATACAAAATCATTAATATTAATCAATAATACTATATAATAAAAATCTATAAAGGTACGGTAATTTTATTAAAATTTTGAATGCTAAACAACAATATATTATTGTTCGTGATATGAGCGAAACGTACTTACAACCGTCGTTATGCACATTTGTTTTTTTTAAACGACACGCGCAATGAATATAAAAAGTTATGTAATAAGCGGCAAAAAAATATACTATTTCTCAATTATCAAATATAATTATAAATGTAAGTTTTTTTATTACTATTCTAGGTATCTAAAAAATACCATAACAGCCAAAGGGTTAAATTACAATTTTACATGATTTATTTATCTAAACATAAATATATGTTCAGGAACGTATCGAAATGAATGTGTGGACAAATATTTTTTGTATCGATATATTTTATGGTCAAATTAGTGCTAAAGGAAGTTGACTTCTTCTTCATGTTTAATTATTCCTTTCCCTTGAAGTAATATAATACTATGAAGCAAAACAGGATCGTGAACAAAATAATAAGGAACTCCATTCAAAGCTTTTCGATGAAAGCTTAATGCCGCCATTGAGTGAAATAATTACTTTAATTGTCCTACTTGGATCTAATTATTTCAGTCCCATCTTGAAATCATGGTTGGGAATCCCTGGAATAATGGATGCTAACAGACAGAGGTTTTAAATTGTGATGCATTAAATATAATAATATGCATTATGGAAATTTCATTATTTCACTAAAATTTTAAAATATACTGTAACTTAATTATTTTCGTTTCATTTCAAAAAAAAAGTGTACTGACTTACATAATCATTTAATTAAATATTTTTATCTTTCGGGGAAAATGCTAATACAGCTTATGATTACCACTCTTAAAATCGTTATACGATAAAGAGTGTGCTTTTTTTTATATTTACATCACGTTCACTCCCAAAGTGAAGCATATGGATCTACACAGTGTAAATATATCGACTCTTAAAGTATAGTATATGAATCTCTGCAATATAAAGACGTTTTGACAAATTATTTTCCACGAGAATTTCAATCGAGAATCTTATGTCTCTATTTCTCTATCTACAATAATATATTTTAGATGAAATAGTGAGCAAAGACCAAAACCTCAACTAATAAATCTAATAGAATCCCCTGACCAGAATGATATGCTATTTTTAAATATCGTAATCATATTTGTCATTGGGCTCTATCGATTCTGTAAGCACATTTTAAAAATATATTTTCATTTACTGCTTCTTAATATTTACTGATTTTTGTTAGCTTGGAATATTATTTTTTTTAATTAACTCTTGGTTAGCATAGTTTTTTTGAGACCTTTTAAATATATTTACTTGAACTATAAACTGACCTCAACTGTTTTGTTTTCTTTATGAATAGAGACCTTCAAAAGGTATCCGATTAAAAGAGACAAAGTAATTAAAAATATACTATCCATAAAAAAACCTATATATAATATATATTTGGAAGAAGACAAATCAAAATTTATTTATGTTGTGATTCAAGTTATTTACTGTGTCATATTTAAGATTGAATACTGATCACGTATTACTGACAGTAATGCATATTATTTATACAAACATAAATGTATCCTTCATAATTCTATTCCACTAACGAAAATTAGCCTAAAATTCACAAAAATATATTAAATGGCAAACCAAAAAACCAAATGCTTTCTTATTACGTTAAATTCATTCTGTTGAAAATAATTACCTGTTTTCGAGTACATTAAAACCTTTAATATTTTACTGAACGATACTAAAAAGCTTTCTATGCGAAAAGTAAATAAACTTTACTCTTTTGTATTGGCTTTTTACGTAATTAATTATAAATACAGTTGGGTTAATTAACTCTAGCTAAGAAAAATAAAAAAAGGATTCACTGAATAGAATAAAACTTAACTGAAAGAAAAGCAATCCAGATTTCAGAAAAAATGTTTGAAAAATTCATTTTTATGCAGACGAAAAAGCTCAGACGCGAGTGAGTTTTATTTTCAAGATTATAGGTTTTTTCACCTGAAGGTATTTTTTTCTGTGACTGCCATTTAGAGCGTTATGATTCTATCACAGACATGTCCCTCAAGAAAGGGTTGTAGTATTGCAAACGATCAACTGGCTCTAACCCTTTTAGTACAGACGAATTTGATGTGACATTTTGAATTAAATTTGTGAATAAAATCCAGAATGTGAATGAATTTTTATAAATTATTAGATTTTAATTTATAATGTAAAGAGCCAGTACAATTTATTATGGATCAATTTTTACGTACAGTTTTTATCGCAGATAAATATAACAAATATATGTTTAGAAATATAGTACTTTAAGGTAATAAGCGGGTCTACCTGGTGAGCGTAGTTGGTAGCGTGCGCGCCTAGCAATCCGGGGAGTGCGGGATCGATTCCCCATCTGTCGGATTTTTAAACTCCAAAAATGCAGGACTGGATGCCCATTGGGTTGAGCAATTTACCTGGCAAACAATTCTCGTGAAAAATAATCTACCAACACGTCTTCACATTACGAATATCCATATACTCCACTTTCGTAGTGGATATCTTCACACCGTCTAGATCCATATGCTCCATTTTGGGAGTCCATAGTATATTCAGAATATTCCATTCCATTTATGAAAGATCTCGTGGAAAAAACCTCTCTATATAAGTCTTGACAGTGCAGTGATCCATAGCCACTAATTTTGCGGTCATCTTCACCTTAATGAGATAAATATGCTAAAAGTATATAAATTTAAATTTGTGAAAGTTTTAGCTTTTATCTTACCACTTAACGTATACACCATTTGACCCCAAATAGCAAAATAAATATTGAATGATTGATGTGTATACATAACTATCTTATTATTGTCGCTCAGTGTAAACTCAGTGTAATCATCACAGTGTGAAAACTCTTCTTGATTTTTTTATCCGCCAACTGCTTAACCTATTAGGCACTCAGGCTTAAGCTCATTGAAGCCTCCTAGCAGCTATGACATTTGCGCAAAATACACTTACATCCTTAACCATGAAGCTATTTATTACTGGTACTACTAATTGATTTTATTAGATCCCGAATCAATGCTTCTGAGTTATTTATTCGATGATTATGTCATCAGTTGTATATGTGTGCAATATTTTTTTGAAATATGTTTTATGAAAATATAGAATATCCACATCGCTTAGAAACGTCTTAAGTTTAATAAAAATTTCTCTCTCGGTGATATTGGTTTGGTAGAGAAGTACATGACTTGAAATTGAATGTGCTTAATATAAGAAATTGAGAGGGTCTGTATTGAAAGGGTAAACAAATTTTCGAAATTGTTATGTTTCTCCAAGGATTGCTATTGCATGCGACACGCTCCATTCGCTTTGACAAAAGAGATGTCGTCTGCAAACTTTTACGAATTTATGAAATATTTCGGCGGACCGAAATAACAAAATTTAATCACCTCTTTATCAAGATTCGTTACACGTTTTTATTCCGATTTTGTACAAAATTATGCTAAAACTAATTATTTTTCTTTACGCTTAAAAACTTTTGAATAAATTTAATCACACAAAATGGTTTAAATAAATGAGCCAAATTACATACTTACAAGAGTTACAATGTTTGATTCGAGACGAGCGTTGGGAAAATTTTAATCTGTTTACTGATCTTAAGATTTTTGCAGACATTATTAATTACTTTAGGTGGCAATATATACAAATATATTTGTATAATTTTTACAGGCGAAAAATCGTATTTTATAGGTTGTATAATGAATAGTCTTATACAGCAGCATAACTGCCGTGGGGCAGTTGCCGTGAACTGCTCTAGGCGTAAGATTCATAGGGGCGCAAAGTTAGAAACAACGAAATAAAAAAAGCATAAAAAACGAGAAAACAAATGTTTTTTATGTGTAAATTAAAGATGTACACATATATTTTGCAAATAAAATAAGCAGGGAATACTTAGAGAATGATAATTTGTTATATTATTTTACTAAATTTGATATCATAATGTTGAAATAAATTGTTATTAAGTTAGGTTTAAATCAAAATAAGAAGATAATACAAAAAAATAAATAATCGCAAGAGCTCGTTCAAGGGAGCACGCCAATTTTACTTGCTTCAGAGCACTGTATATGTAGCTACGCCACTTGTCTTATGCCTTCTGAGTAATATTTTAAAAGATTTTTATATAAAAATAGCCTGAATCTTTGCAAGTATTATCATCAAGACATGCACTGAATCAAGCTGTGAAGAATAGTTGATAATTTAAGTCTTGGAGTCTCATTATGTCTAGAGATCTTGATTGATTGGTTCACTTAACACATAAAAATCAATGAATAAACCAAATAATTTATAATCTTAAATTATCTCATACAATTTTATCCTTTGTGTTATATAAGCTTCGTTTTATTTTATTTTAATTCAAGATTCATTGAAAAATATATTTTGTTTTCTAACATTTTTTAAAATAAACTATAGTTTTGGAATTGAATTCAGGGGAATAGTATTTTTTAAAAGAATATGTTTGAGAAACTCAAATGAAGATATAAAAGAATAAAGGTCGATAGAGGTATACGATAGTTAAGCGGAATGTAAGTATTTGTTATGAATTCATCGCTGTAATAAAAACGTGATAACTTGGTTGTATATATTACTTAACATATGGCTTCTTGGTTAGCGGATGCATACTCGTTTATCTAATTTAATAAATTACTGAAAAAGAAAATTAGTCACGGTGTCATCACTGAATTCGCGGAATAAATAAAACCGCTGTTTTTTATACTGACCACTTAAAATTCTACTGAATTAATGTCAAATCAGTATAATTTGTCAACGCGATCTTTACATAAATCGCCAAAGGTCCGCACACGATATAAATTAGCAAGAACCATGTTAGCAAAACGTGAAACGACCATGAGACGCAGCTACGAAGGGCAGTTGAATTAAATATACAACTCGACCAAAACGGAATGCCAGATGATTTATAAAGGCTTTGATAATAATAAATGATCACCATGAGAAATTCAGATGTTAAAAGTCCAACAACGCAATGGTCGTGTTGAGGCTGCTTTGCGATAAATAATTGTGAGGATTTGCTGATCGACCCACGCCCTGCGCAGTAGGACAAGAATCTTTCCTTATTATTTTAATTAGTCCTTTAACCATCTCATTCTACAGGCATGTGGAGGATGTGGGTTTCTACAGTGTGAAAATATCTTTTGAAATATCAGTTGATGGCGATAACACAACTCAATGGGTATCACTACCATGCATTTAAAAACATGTTGATTTCTATGCAACCTCGGGTCTTCTTCGCCTTTGTGTACAAAAGTATCCATAAAACTCTGTGGTTATTCAGTTAGCTATCGGAACTGCATATTTTTTTATCAATTGTTACATTATATGGACAATAACTGCTGATTTCCAAACTACCAATAATTTGATTTGCAAAGAATTTTTTTATTTATTTATTTCAATTACTAATTAATGGCCAGTAATATTTGAATAGTAATTATACCATAGATATTAATGGTACATATGGAGCATATTGTTGAAGTTACACGTTTGATCAATTGTAAAAAAAAAAGCCAAGACATTTTTTGATAAAGTTGTGGATTTCAAATTCGGTATCGGATTGTGGAAACGAAAAAGGACTTAGCCCAGACAAAACAAATTTTACTGGAAGTACAAAAAACGTAAATTTATTAATTTTGGACTACAGTCAAAATATTAAATCAATACAATCTTAAAGTGCACGAAAACTAAAACTTGTATTTAATTTGATATTAATTTATTAAGTTCTTTAAGTAAAACCATCAAAATTGATGTAGTGGAAGTCCTTTTTCGTGGTCGTGAATTTGACAGGCCATCATTTTATCACACTTATACGCTAAATCTAGATACTAATTCGTCATTTGAAGTTTACGTCATTTTGATGAAATTCAGATAAAGTTGAAGCTATTTAACAAAAACTGAGGGTTATGTCCTTCTTCGTCTCCACAGTCGCCCTTAAATAAGAATACACTAGGCCAAACGTTATTAAATTGTATTTTATTTTTATACTTCAATATTAGGATTAAAAATAATGAATGACAAAAAATAAGTTAACTATGTACTATGTTATCATCAGCTATGGCGAATGTGACACCATTATCAATACTATAACCATAAAAAAATTGTACTTCCTTACTTAGGTAACTAACAATTACAAATATTTACGTGAGTTATCATATAAAAGCAGAAATCTTATTTAATCTTAATAATATTCCTCAACGGAAATAGCCGTTGTCAAATAATAATTAAAATTTAATTTCAATACATACCGTAATATTTTTGAAATGAAGCTATTTTTATTCACTATACTATAATATTATAATTAATATGTTTTTTTTTTCAAATTGTCAATTATATTATTTAGAGTCGTGGATTTTCGAGGTCAATTATCATGATGTATAATACTATTTAAAATCGAAATTTGCCGAATGCCTTTATTTAAATCGTGTTTCACAGCAGAGTGTATCTAATTCAAAAGTCTGTGATGGAAAATTTCGGTTTGGTTCGTTCCGGCGACGAAGTTTTGAAACCGAATTTCCACGCGCTGCAGGAGACCTCCGCTCCACAAATGGCGCGCATTTGCGGTCAGCGAATTGTCGTCGGCTAGTCACTTTCTTAATAGGTAGCCAGAAGTCATTATTAAATTCTCACATAAGAATTGAGCTGCCCAAAGAAACTTCTACGGATGATTTTATCCAGTAACTTTTACGGTTCCAAATTGCTTTCATGATGGTTACATATTAATGTCAATACTATACGGTCTACTTGGAATGAATGGTATATTGATGCGTAAAATTTCAATCATTGATACATATTTTTGAGTTAAAATTTTTGATCACTAATTCAAACTGCGTTGTGTACGAATTGTATAATACTTGTATGGTATATTGTAAGATCAAGCACTATTACCAGGATTTTTTTCAAGTATTCATAATTGGAATTGTGAATATGTGACATCCCTGAAGTTTAATATTATTAACAAACCAATACATAAAAAAAATCATGGAAATGTTATCGAAAAATTCGCCGCTTCGTAGTCAAATACAATTGTTTATAAATTCTCCACTGTCTTATTTGGACTGATCTTATTTTACTTTTTACTTTCAAGTAGCGAGACTCACACAACGTCACATTTCTTACTTACCAACCACTTGGTATCATAAAAATCCTATCAATTAAAGATATTTAATTAAATATTATGTTACTCTTTTAATATAACCTTTTACAAAAACTTTGCTTACGATGTATCTAGTTGAAGTATTTGGAAAATAATTTATGATTGTCGTAAATCTCATTCATACTGATAAAACGGTATAATATTTTTTATATTGTAAAATATCTTAAACAAGAAAATTATACGAAAAAAAATGAACCAATATCGAACGTCATTAGTCAACCGAATCAAATATAATATAAAAAATAAATTAAATTAAATTATCGAATAATTAATGTAGGAGTTTTAATTATGCATATACTAAAGGGCTCCATTGTAAGCTAAGCCTCCTTATTCTTTGCCTAGTGCCATTTATATGCTGTGTAAAAATGGGTAGCAAATATATTTATTATATTTAAGTTGTATATATTATATAAATAAAATGCTATGGTCAAAATTTTTATTATATTATAATAATACAGATATTTAATGGGTATCTGTGTGTTACGGAAGTAAATAAAATCCCGTGTGTAACTAAATATTCTGTGAAGAAGCTAAGGTTATGAACAAAAAAAGCAGGAAACAAATCATGCGTGATTGCAAATCGAATGAAATATTCTTCGCTTGATGTGTTTCAGAAAAACAATCCAATAACCAAAAAAAGTTATTCATTTTGTCTTTCACGAATAATATCACTAGATAATATAGCAAAAAGATATCGTTGGTTCAACGACAGTGTCAAAAAATCAATTTTGTGCCAGCCGAAGTAAGCGATGAAATTGATATTAGAAATATATTATTTTCATATTTTTCGTAACATCTGTTTAAAGTCGTTTTAGACATAACCAAAACTTTATATTATAAAATATGTATATCATGAATGATAAAAAGGCAATACGCCATCCTTAAATTAATCACACTTTGAGTAATATTAAACTTCTTCATCCTCTCATTGCAACAACTTAAACTCATCTGTGGTTGTCCTGAAAATGATTCCTGAAGCACAATTATATTACACACGAAGACTTTCCTGTCATAATCCATACCTTGTTTCTTCTTCATTCTCAACATTATCATGTAAACCATGGTCAATGTACCATGCATGTTATATACCTCAATAAGCAAATTATCATAGATTTCTTTTATGTTAACTCCACACTTCTCGATTAGGGATGTTAATAGCGATTTCAGGTTATAAAAAAGTAAGAGAGATATAATTTTTATTTGTTCTTCAATATTTATCCGTATATGTTTCACAAAATGCAATTTTTATATTCTTTGTATGTTCAATCGATATAATATTTTCTATAATACCCGATCTCTAGTTGTAGCATATGGACACCACATGCCGCCTCCAAGAATCCTTGTCATCCGTTAGTACTTTTACATCCTCTCATGTCAAACCTGCACCCCGTAACTCCACCCAATACATTCTGTAGGTAGTATTTAGCGGTTTTTTATGACACCAAGAACTGGTCGGCCTGAAGAATAGGTAGGTCAGGTTAAACCTCTTGGAACCTACGCAATATGTGGCCGAGCCAGGTCCAGCGTCGCAGCTTCACTTTGTTAGTCATCAGTGACTGTATGATCCGTTATCTTATCTCCTCGTTACAAACGAAGTAATACCATCGTATCTCCAGGATCTGCCGGACGGTTTGTTCTTAGTATGGGATTATTTAGGGTATTTGTTAAGTGCCATGTTTCGCAACCCTATAGTAGCAATGACAGAACGCAAACATTTTTATTTTGTACAGCTTAGAGTCCCAGACACTTTGCATGGAATTGAAGGTTGCTCCAGTTATTTCTATTCGAAAGCGAGCTCATTTTACGATGTGCCATCCCCGAGTGAAACCTTAGGTATCTTAAACTATCTAAATATGCACTACATAAATTATTAAAAACAGCAATATTAAGCAACAGCCTTTTTTTTTGTTTCATTTGTTGTTTCGTTTCATCGTTATTTGTAACAAATTCTGAAAGTTTAATGCCAAATTTAAATTCTAATAGAAAAATAAAAACCTTCCAAACAATGACTGTAACAAATGTATTCCATACAAATCATCCTTGCATAACTATATATTTATTTATGATTCGATTCGACATCACTTCCGAAAGATTCTGTCCGTCTTAAGCATGAGAATTTTGATTCAAGTTTGCAGAGAAGTTTTTTTTAATAATCTTTATTATCGACTTTTTATAGTACACAGTGTAAATATTGGTAGGTAACTCGCATCCCGATTTTCACATTTAAATACTGAATCAAAAATTGCATGTCAAATCGTATTTTATTTACGTTTGTATTTGTATTCAAATTAAAAAGCGTGTCCATTTTGTACACTCTTCTCAAACTATGAGATATTTGTTATATATCAAAAGGTCCCACACGTACATCACGACAAAAGTATGACATATTTTTCGTTTATTACTTTTGCTAAATTTTACTAAATCAATTTGTTTTGAAAATATTATTTTTTATGCACGTCGCTGAAAGTTAAAAGATTTAGTGCATGCGATGTTTTATATAAGATTAAATATATATAGAATCATTTAACTAAACGCTCTAGGAAAAAGATGGTTATGAAAATGTAGATTGTGTTTTTAAATTTGGTACTAGAGCATGATGTTTTTATTGTAATCGGTAGTCTTATAAGTGAAGATTGAATAGGCTAAGTTGCAAAGTTTTATCGAGAATATTTAACTTAAACTAAAAGAACTAGTCCAAATTTGTCACGATATGGAAATTTATTTGAGAAAAAAATATATTGCACACTCTTGCATTTTATTGTCATAATGATGACCCAATCATTATCATACCTTATTCAATTTCGTCTCAGGTATCTTTAAGGCTCTACTATATATATTATTCAAAATTTATTCATGGTCATAGTTTCAAATATGGAAACATTGAAAAAATATCTTTCTTTGACTAACAATCCTTTATAGAAATTGATTTCAATGCAAAAATAATTAAAATATCGACCAAAAATGTCTGCATTTTACCAATTATCACAATTTTGTGATAAGAACGTTGATGACTTTCACCACACGTGTAAATGTGTTGATATCACTCATGTGCTTAAAGCTTATAGATTTTTTTAAGTGTGAGTGTACGTTTTTCTATTACATCATCTATCCTAACCAATCGTTAACTTTGTTAATTCATTAAGTGTTTAATCAATTATTTATTCCTTTCTTTTATCAAAGATCATAAACGATCCGATAAGAAAAAGTTGAAGAAGCCCACTGCTGGGGATAATCTTAAATTATAACCAACAAGAAATGAACCGTGTACCTTAGATCCCAGTGGACGAAATACGATGTTGTAAAAAGCGAAGCTGGCAACATTTTTTGTTGAGTATTATTGTTGGTGCGGAGTGTGTATGAAAAAAAAAGCAGCACAATGCATACGGCCAACAGCCAGTCACTAATAATTAAAACGATGAAGGAATTCCTATTATTACATTTGGATTGGAAATGTTATTAACATTCGATGGCTCGCTGTGATGTGTCGTACACTCCATATCCACTCCATATAAATATCCATATCATTTGGACAACATTTTATATTTATTTATGTATCAATACTGATATGAGTTAACACTTGTAATAAATAAATTAAAATACAAAATGTAATGCTTAATCAATCAGCCAAAATTTTCTTTATAAGAATACAATCATTTATTTTAATCAAATAATAATATTTACAAAGACATTAACAAATGTGATCTTTGCAACGTAAATAAATACTGATTTTCACTATTGCTGGGTGTCAGCAAATTCTTCAACGCATTCATCATACGGGCTTGTATCTTTGATCCTGATTTTTTTAGAAATCTTACAGATGCAGAATATTCCATTAATATAGGGAAATGTTTAAGTAAAAAATTTGAGATTTTTTGATTATTTAATAATACCCTCGAATTTTTATGTCGAGTTGGTATAGTTTTCTTTTACTTAAAACACAGGTGGTGTTTAACTATTGTAACGGCCTAAATTGTTTGTCAAATGTGATAATGGTCTATAATAATACATAAAATAATCTTTCGATTAGTTCCATTAACAAAAATTTGCTATTATATGATAGTATATATTTCACTAGTTATCATTAAAGTGAAAAAGTGCCTATGTTTTTAAATTCATAGATACCGTCGTGTTTTACATTTGAGTCCTACAATTGCATAAAAACAACCAATCTTCACTAAAACACAATCACAGATGGAACAAATATCTTTAGTGTACTTTGTTAAATATAAAATAGTGTATTCTGTTGATAATTATATTGGTTAAAAAATATTTACGTATGTCGCCACCCGCACTTCATTACCTCGAGCATTTAACACCTTTGGCTACCATAGAAGTAACTTGAAAGTTTATTTATAAAGAACTCGATAGGTACGTCTTCGAACGGTCTTGACCCAACAATGATGCTCACATAAAATTGGCCCAAACCTTATTATGATATAAATAAGATAAAAAATACACACCAATGAGAATCCATACGTATTGTGGAACTCACTCCCTGCTGTCTCGAGTCGTAAAAGCACTCGTGTTCTGTAAACACGAAATCGAAATCTTAGAAAAAGGAGAATAATCTAAATGTGTTTTTACCGGTATATTATCACACAGGTGAAGATCGAGTATTAGCCCCGTTTTCATTTTTATATTAGGCACCTATATGCATCTCGCTTTGAAGTTATACTTATACTAATGATTATTGTATTGTGACCACATACACCCTGTGGATTGAGAGATAGATTCTATTTTTCATATGGGATGCTCGCGCCACATTATATGTTATCAAATTTGAAACATTAACTTTAATATTCTGAACGATTTTAAAATTTAATCGTTCGCTTTTAGTCTGCTTTTATCGTATTAAAAACATTTTCTAAGTTACCCACTTTTACATGTTAACAATTCTGTCAATAGTCAATAGTCATTATGTGGAAAAACTAAATAAACGTTATTTATTAAATAATTTTTATTTTTCGGACCAGTCGGCCATTGTCGACTTGGTTTTAACGAATGTTGGTAGCGTACCCGCCTAGCGATCCGGGGAATGTGGGTTCGAATCCCTATCTGTCCAAAATGCAGGACTGGATGCCCATTGGGCTGAGTAATTGTCTGACAAACAATTCTC
>JAGVSQ010003176.1:0-22361 GCA_022683975.1 Rhyacophila evoluta | reverse complement strand
TCAAAAATATTATATACAGTGGTATAAAAATATTGTACCGCTTCATCCACATCACCTGTCATACAATCAACTGTCTAAAATTACAGAAATGTTTAAAATTTTTCAAGACATCACTTGATATGCTTTTTCACTTTCAATCATGATGCGATATTTGTGGTCTACTTCTAACCACTATAAAACATTTTCTTCGGCTACTTCTTCTCTAGCATTTTTCTACAGAAATGAGGAATTTCTAACTCTTCTAAATCTATTTCTTCTACATCTTGGTCATCAAAGATTTTGTTCCAATCATTTTCCGATCTTTGCACATTTATTTCTTTACAGATATTGTCTTAATGGAAGTCTGTTATATCAAGGTTTTATTGTATTAATAAAGAATTCAATAATATTGAAAAACTATAATCATTAAAACTATAAAAAATCACCAGATTACTCAAATATGCCGGTCTCATTTTGTTTTCACTGTTTACAATAGTGGTTGTGATAGTTTTGTTGGTAACTATCTTGTGTAAGTCATCTGTATTCATATATATCATTTTCTAAGGATACTTAAAGGTGAAACCCAGACTTATTGGTTCCGAATTTCATTTGAAGTATAAAAATATCACAGAACTTTTAGTTGGAGTCGTTATCAGTTGTCAGTTGTCAGTTATCATTTACCACCTATTAGGTTTGTTTGATATTGTTGATTCAAATAAATATCTTTCTTTTACAGAGTCCAAGACCCATCGAATCATATCACATCGCAATGGCTCCTTAATGCAGTCCGTTCCCAGCTTCACTTCTCTCAGATATCAGCTTGGAAAACCGTGCCTCCAAAGACCTCCAAACGTGAACCCTCTCCGGCCGAACGACAGCGTAAATTGAGTCGAGAAACCTGTAACATCAAGAAATATGAAGCCAATGTTGATGATGAAGAAGATGGAGAAATGCTGAATGAAGATAGTGTCGATTTAGGAGAAGAACGGCCGAAAAAATCACCAAACCGAAGACTGAATGTCATGTACAGCCTTAAAATACCCGGTGAAACTTATGAGGTTGCCGATTTTCAATGCACACCTGTCAAGCACACTTTTCCTGTCACCGATATCGGTAGTAATGTTTATCTGAAGGTCACGTTTGAAAGCCTGCCACGGATGGAGGATGTGCCGGTGATTTGTTGCAGCTGCATCATGACGACTGGGATTTCTACTGCCAATTTGAAAAGGAGAAGAAGTAAAGATCTAATGGCACCCGGAAACGCTTTCTCTGAAGAAGTATTGGCATCTACATTAGCGGCTGCTTGCACTGTGGCTGAAGTTCAGGCTTACGCCAAAGTTTTGTCATCCAGTTATCGTCCAAATCCTCATCAAGATCTTTCAGAAAAAAGTTTAGCCGAGTCTCGAGTGAAGGGAGCAACGTTTTCTCCAGATTTGGGTATCATCAATCCAGACAAAGGGTGTGCTAGTGGTATTAGCCGAAAGTTTTATTCCAGTCCGGAAACACCTGATATTTTGGGTTATCATGCCACTCCGTCTTCCCGAGGATCTACTCCTGACCGTGCTGATTTTAATGATTCTGGAACGGCTTCCATGAATGACACTATTTGTAAGCCATGTGATAAACTTTCGCAGGCCTGCAAAAGAAAATCCAAACGAACGGATGGGTCGTATCGGTTTCAAGCGCCTCATGAAAGTGATGTCGTTAATTATGTCCTACTCGATGACAGGATGCAGACGTTGTGCCGCCAGAAAGGGAAACACCGCTGTAATTGCGATGATGAATCCGATCAGGGGCAGGAGAAGGATTCTGAAGTTCTTGATCACGAGGAGCCAAAACCTTCAGTCGTCCTCGATGAGAGAAGGATCAAGCAGATTGCAAAGTACATGCGGAGGGCGAGAAAAGAAGAGAGAGTGAACCAAATGAGGGAGTGCGACCATTCCAGCAGGGAGAATTCCGAATGTGCCGCCGATGCTGATTGTGGCCCGCCTAGTCGCAAATCAGGCAGAAAAACTGATCTCAATATTATTATAAATAGTAAAATTAATAGCAAATCTGAACGCGGAACTGTTGTATCATCAGGAAGCTCCGAAGACGACCACACACTGAGAAACTCACCTGAGCTTGTTCATTATTATGGCTATGGGCATTCTCGTCATGGTCGAGCCTGTATATCTTGCGAACTGTCTTCTGACTGTCATAAAGTATCTAAAAGAAAAGATTCAGCAGTTTTTACCAAAAATTCTCAAAAAACTAGTGATTTGGGTACGGCAACTTCCATACCGATACTTCAGGCATCGCGATTTGATCATGTAAATCGATTCAATAGTTTCCGCAGTGGCGTCACCTTACATGGAGCATTATCATCAAGAGATGTTCACAGTGTCAAGGATTCTGATTGTGTTTGCTCTTCTGCTGGTTGCGATCAGATGGCTTCTGTGAAATCTTTCAGGGAAACCCACACTCGATCTGTGCACTGCCAGACCACTTTCTATCATGCAACAGATGCTTCACGCTTTTGCAACAGTGATGATAGCTATCGACCATCTGTTAAGAAACTGATTTCGAGCTATACACAGACCGATGCTCCTCTTTGTGGCTGCGGTCAGCCTCTGCCATCTGAGTGCTTCGATTGCGCCAAAAGTGGTGTCCGCAAAAATGGAGGGGAGGAAAAGGAGAACAATTTCAGAGAATCCAAAATGAAGAGATCCAAAGGCAGCCACGATCTGGCTGGAGTCAATAAATCTGATCTCCTGTTAGAAGCCATGGAGCGCACCGGCAGACTCGGACAAGCCGATGCTGGAACGGACGCCGCAGAAGAGGCGCGTTCCGAAAATAATAATTGTGATAATAGAAATAGAGCGATTAATAAATGCGAGTGTGATAAAAATATAGTATATTATAATAATGTTAGTGCGGATGGGGAGATGTCCCAAGGTCCGCTTCTCCTTAGTGATAAGTTTGCGAAAGACTTTTCCTCGAATAATAGAAATGATACTAATAACGATGAAGATCTCAAATGCCCAGATGGTAATATGAAAACTGAAGAAGAAAATATCGAAGTGGCGAAGCCCAAAGAACCATCCAACCGAGAAACCAAGTCGATGTACAGATGCATCACTGAAGGTCTAGACAGAACTGTCGATTTTATACGGAAACCAAGACTTAAGAGGTTGGCTCCTATCATGGACAGACTCGACAAGATCGTCACGGAGAGACACGAACAAAAAACCAGAGCAATTGTTCAAAATGGAAACAGGCAAGAAAATGGAAGTGATTGTCTCATGCAGCAATTTCCTGATGAAGAAGAAGATATTTTGTACAAAGACGAAGAATCTGGAATCACTTATATGAAGAGTCCGGATAGAGGTGAGACCTCTAATATTTGGCAGCGGAGAGAAACAAGGAAAACTCATGAAGAAAATGACAAAAATGATGAAAATTACTTTGTCGTTTACGAGAAAGGATTATATGGATATTTTGGTGCATCCAACTCTAATAACAAACGAAATATAAATGATGTAGATGAAAGTGACGTGAAATATGCCTCAAACAGATCAGCCAATTGTGTGAATTCTGGCTTCGCAGACAATAAGATGGATACTCCGTCATCTTCACATGATTTCTCGCAGCGGAGAGAATTCTCAGCCATCGATGCGCAGACTCTCTGCGAGCGTGTTGCTAGAAGTCAGTCTCTCGGGTTTGATCATTCTGTTGTTGTTCCTTCTGTGACCGAGATGGATAGATTCCGGTGTCGGTTGGACTCTGCAGCTTCCATGGTGTTTCACTCGAGAACTGGACTCCCTCTGACTTCCAGTCCGGCTCCGTTGCGGAGAGGGAAGTCCTGCTTCGATTATGACAGCTCCATTAATAGTGTCTCGGGAATTAAAAGGTTAGTATATCATCAGTTTTCAACAAATTATATACTGAAATAATATTGTAGTCCAAGTGATTTAAATTGATTTGCTGAATCTGAAACTCATTCATTGTCTACTAGTATTATATATGGCCACATTATTTATATGCTGCTTATTTTTGTAGTTGCCATATCGATATCTTAATCTGTAACTCCACCCGTATCAAAAACCCGATTTTGATGCTATTTAATTCGACTTTAATTTTTCTATCAAACATAAAATTCACAAGCAAATTGAAATACGTAAAATCACCCGCACACGCCAGCCAACTACAAACAGTATCATTCACCAAATTGTTTTGTTGCCCTGAACATTTGACACAAATGGAGTTGTTTGGTTTGCAGATTAATCTATGAATATGACGAGTATCAGTAATCAAACTGTAAACATTTTAAACACGATTTTTGGACGATTTTCGTTTTTTACCATTTTGCAATACGTTTATCACTGTCTTAAATGATTTATCAGTTGACCAATATCCATTGTATAATTAATATTTTCGACTGATGGTGCTTGATGGAATTTAATATCCATTGTACTAAATGCTTTATTAAAAAATTTTAGCGCCCTGTATGGATTAGACCCGGATTCTGAAGGCACTGAATCGGAAACCGGTCCATCATGGTCTCCAGGTTCAAGTCCCGGCTCTCCCGGTCGAGCACCACTGGAACCGCCTTCCTTCACTTTCACTAGCCCTGTGAGCAGGACAGCCATCACACATGCAGCTGTACATTCAGGGAGCAGCTCCAGAAGCAAGTTTCGACACGGTGCCAGCGGTGGACTGCTTGGTAAGTCATGCTTTTTCTTTTTATGCTTCTCATACTTTTTACTTAAAAAACCTCACTTTTATTTACAATTTTTAAATGCTTGTTTTCCATGATACTCATTCATAAACTTATGGTATCGATATGGGTATGAGCAAAATTATTTAGTATTAAACCTAAACAAGTGATTCAACTGATTTTTGACAGTTCATATTAAAATGTACAATTAGAAGAATATTTGCTAAAATTAATTAAATATTTTTATTGTCAATCACAGGAAGTTTTGAAGAGTCGGTGTTGAATGGTCGTTTAGAGCCTGCAGCGACAGTAGCTGGTTTCACAGCTGAAATTGGTGCTTCCGGCGCCTTTTGTCCGCCTCATCTCAAGTTACCAGTCACCGTCTTCTTCTACTCTCTCGGTGATAATACAACTAGCGCTCCTTATTTGGTGAGTCTTATGCATAATATATTTAAATTTTTTCTTTTTATCTTTCCAGTGGGGATATATTCATATTTTATCATTGAAATCAAGCATGCATTGGAATCTAGCCTCGAAACTCACTATGAAATGTTTTTACATTTCAGGGCCACATAAACCTTGGCCGCAGAGGCTATTGCGTTCCGAGGGCAGGGACTGTCCAAGTGACACTATTCAATCCTCATGGCACTGTTGTGAAGATGTTTGTTGTGATGTATGATCTAGCTGGCATGCCACCCAACTCTCGCACCTTCCTTCGTCAGAGGACTCTCTGTTTGCCTGCCGGAGCTGAGCCCGATCCGAGGTGTCTCCGATATCTTATACATTTAAGGTATATATACAATTTTATCTATTTGTTGTTGTTATTGAGTAGTGTTAAACCTTTATAGATTACACTTTGAAACTCAGTTTTATTTTGTCATGTTTACTTGGGATAAAAAAACTAATATCAACTGCTGTCACTAAATCCTGTTAAGTAAAATTATCAAGAAAGGTATTGTTTGTTTCTTTTCACACTGTTTTTAAAATAGAAGCTATTATAGTAACAAGAAATATTAACAATTCAATTTCATCATTTTTAGATTCCTTACATCGAAATCTGGCAAAGTTTACCTGCACACAGATATACGAATCATCGTATCGCGCAAAGCAGACCTTGATACGGCTGCCGCTCACTCGCTGAACCCGACGCTAGCCATCAGCCGCCAAATTAGAAAGGAAGAAGAAGAAAACATAGACCCATTGACGACCCCAGGCTTAAATCATCTAGAACCTAAAATTGAGAAGAAATACTTCAGCAATGGACGGTGCCTTAATAACATCGAGACAGGCACCTTTCAGCGCAGGAGCCGGAAGAATTCAGAATCTCCTGTCCGAATATTCGGAGGATGTGATGAAGCCGTTTTAAAACGCGGCAGTATCGATATATGTAATAATTTGACAATTCCGTGTAACAATGAATTGAAAACTAGTATGTCTGTCTTGGGGCGTAGTATAGTCTTGAATAATAACGAGACTTGCGGCGATATAAAGAGGTGCTCGTCCATTGGCGCGGCAAACATTGTCAACAAAGAGCTGTCTTATGAGTTGAGGAGTTTTACTTACGGCCCTGAGAATCCGAAGTATTCACCGAGATGAATAGTAAAGTGGTCTCTGCTCGTTGAATTGGCTAAATCAGTATTTTGGTCATTGGTCAACTGCAAATCGTCCCATTGATGTATAGCTATTTATACGATCTACATTTCAATAGAATCGCACAATGTAATATGTCGGTTTATAATTTTTGAATTTTATTTCGCTTCACTAAATTTGAAGTAGTTATTTCATTACTTGAATGAAAGGTTGAAAAGTTAATTACTTATGAATATGATATGAAGTATAAATACATTATACATATTTTCATCCAAAATTCTTGCTATATTTATGTGTTAATGGAACTATGTATCATACAAATACACAATTCTAGGGTTGGCACTATTGTAATACTATTCTAAGATTTATTATGACGCAACCTAACCTAACATATTATGTTCAAAACTTGAATGCATAATTTGAAATATGGTTTTTAAATAACGCATGCACATTTTTCAATCCAATATCAACCAGAACCATCAATTACTGTTTATTTACGTAAATTTGACCCACTCACAGTTACGTATTTTATTTTTTGACCAACTGAACACAACCATCTCCAATCTCAGTATTTTTTTGTTATTCGGGTTAGATGCATTTTGAAATCATACATCTGTTTATTTATGCTTAGGTTAGGTTAGGTTAGATTGTAATAATGAAATCAGTATTGTCAGATTATTTTATTGTGTTGTATGTTAGATAGTTTCATTAGAAATGTAGTATTCGGAATTCGTTCACTTGTGTAATGTGTATTTTTCCTTTAATATAACCGTTTGTCAAATCGATCGGTTTATAGCTCTGTTAATTATTTCTCATGTTTATATTTAACGAAAGAGCCAAAAATGACTATGTAAAAATTAAATATTTCATGTTTAACCCTAGTAGACCTAAATGTGACCAATTTGATTACAATAATATCTATTGAAACAAGTCTGCATAAATTATTACTTTTTAAACTACGATTAAATACTAAACGACGCAGGGAATACCTGAACGATTGTGAGAGAAATGGCGACTTAATAATAGAGTATCTATCTTTACTCTATCGTTTGTCTATGTCATATTTTTGAAAATACAATACCGAAAATATTTTATGACATTTGAATACGTACATGATAGTGTCCCAGGATTGCATCGATTCTGATGTGTCCCTTATATTTTATATGGCCCTATAATATATTATTATTTTTTATAGGGTTTTATTGTACTTTGTTATACGTACTTATTTGTGTCGGCCACGAAATAGTGGCAAAATGAATCAATCACTCAAACATCTCGAACCCATTTTAAATACGCATAGATTATATTCACTGATAATCCTTGTTGATATTTTTGGTGTTTTGTCATATTCTCTTATGTTTTTTGAAGTCATCATTAATATTATCGTTTTAATATTTTTGACAATGTTGGACTCAAAACGGGTACAGCTTTTTCGATGATAACGTTTTTCGTATTAACATATTTTACCATTATAACTTACAATATATTGAATATTTAATTTTGTCGTTTTAGTATAATAAATATTATTGTTTGTAAATAGTACATTTTTCGATTTGTATCATTTTAATGTTCTTCTATTTCGTTTTTCTTTTGCCTTTTATAATTACTCAATTTGAATGTTTTTCTTTCGTTAACTCTTTCAATGCGGACGACACACGCGTGTGTGTCCATACAAATAACATAACCACTTGTCAGTACATATATCATAGCCAAGCAGTGAGCATATAATCTTTCATCGGTGAGTTCATGTGAGTTATAAAAACAAATTACAAACTTTTGGCAGTAGTTATGACATTTGTATCGACACGGAGTTGTTTTTCTGCATTCAAAGTGTTAAAAAAAGTGACAATGTATACACCTAACCTCAAAATATTTTTGTATTGTAAATATTGTACAATGTTTTCGTTTGAAATGCTTGTGTAGGACTCGAACCTGCTTTACTAGTTGATAGATCTTTATTTTGGTAGAGGTTAGTCGTCATTAAAGAAAAACATTCAATATTGTGGATAATGTCTATCCGTTTATATTTTTTGTTTGATATTTACTATTCCATCACAACCAATACATACACTTTTCTTTAAAGTAAATTTTCATTTGTTATATTTTCCGAAATTGTTAGCTATGATAATAGAGAGATTTTTTACTCATCATAATTTTTGTTATAAAAGTACTTTTTCCTTTCCTTATTCAAGGGAATTTGTCTTCACCATGTATTAATTTTCTGAACATTTTATTTAGATACAAATCTTTGTTGTTTTTTTTCATGTTTAAATAATCATATTACTATATGTAGTATTTTATTTTTCAATATGCACATATTATTTTACGAAATTTATATAAAAGAATTGATATATATTATATGAATACAGCCATTGATAATGGTCAGGTAAAAAAAAAAAATTGCCCGATGAAGTATTTTATATAAAATACATACATATATTATTATAAAAAGTTAGCAATAACCATGAAAAATAAAAAATTATTATGATTTTCTATGATTTTTTTTCTTTTCGTTTCCTTTTGTTTTTTTCCTTTTCTTTTAATTTTTCAGTTTGTATTTTTTTTAACAGGATATGAATCTTTATAACGAGAATACTTATCCCGATATTGTTTTTCACGAGGATTAGCCAATCACTCCACCCATTGAGTATCCATCGCCTGCATATTAAAATTTTAAACATTTTCATCATATATACTTGACCTAAACTCACAATCTCCAGTGTAAAATGACTACAAGCAAGTGTGCTTATCAATTCAAATACTGTGGTGATATTTATTATTTAAAAAAATAACATTTTTTTTTGTAATATACTGCAGTACTCTTCAATATTAACAGGACAATTTTCAATTATAAATGGATATTTTCAATTGGTAAAAATACTATAAAAAACCAGTATGTAAAAAAAATATTCACATTAATATTTTGCCTCCGTGAGTTGATAACGAACACAATATAAATGTATAAATAGAATCAGAATTTATTTAGTAGAACTCCATTTCACAAAGCACGAAACAGATTTAAATGTTTGAAGTAACCCTTGACAGCTGTATTGTGAGTATAATTTTTGTTTGTCAATTCAGTATCCAAGTATTATTTTTACCTCTATTTTGAATTGAATATTACATTGAAATTGGAGCACCGATGGAATATCTTAAAATCTATTTTAATGTCTGGCATCATCTACTCAAAATAAAGAGCATGTGGAGCTCTATAGTGTGTGGAGGTACATTAAATATTATTTATTTAAGTCATTCACGAAAACTTTAATCAGTATTATAGCTTTGTGTGAGAGTATCAATAAAACAATGCTGAATAAAAGTGTCCAATGAATTAATTCAGTTAGCATTTACTTGATAGAATTATAATATATTATATTTACATTTTTGGCTAGCTACGACTTCAAAAAAGTTTGTTGATTGCATTTCGGTTGTCAGTCACACTGTTGTCAAGACCAATGACAGCCAGAATAAGTAAATAACGGTAAATTATCATTTCAGGTCTAAACTGGAACATAAACCTTCATAGTTTGGAGATATAGAACTAAATTGATTGTCAGCCATTTGCTCAATCTATTACCAAATACATAATTTATATCATAAAAAGATATTTGCATTTAATCATCTAAAATGTGTTGAGATTCGTGAATCAAACTTATACTTGACGGTTATTAAGTACGTTCAGATATATAGATTATAATTTAATTCTAACCTGACCCTAAATGAAGTATGACGATATTAAATGTCATATTAGGTTAGGTATTAAATTCCATAAAATGGCTTGAAAAATTGATTTCAAGTTAGTTTGATTACCAATGCATTACTTCAATATTGATTTGGAGTGATACCGTTCCATTTGCACAATTGGAACTATTGTGAAAGTTCACTCTTATTATCATTAAGATGATTTCATTAATTTAGAGAATTTGTAATAAAATGAATGTGCGCACTTAAAATTTAAAAGCGTGGTTGCGTCAAAATTCGAGGATTGATTTTAAATGTTAAACAATATGAGAAATCAATATTTTATCGGCAATAAGATGTAAGATAACTATATTTTTTTATAAAGAGGGTCTATATTTTATTAGATGACTAGTTTTTTAGGTTAGGTTAGACGTAGCAGCATGTTTGTGATTAACAGTTGTGGCAATTGCCTTTTATCCATATAAGTAAGAATTTATTTTAAACTATTCTAATGTCTATTGTGTACCTATTTCACTATAATTTTGGTGAACATGAGATTGTGAAAATTAGATACTTTTATTTCTAATCAGATTACCTGTAACAGGACATTTTCAAATCTCATAAAATTATTTTGCATTGAATTAATTATTTTATTTGAAATTATGCTTGCTGAACTTATAGTCAGAGCCGAGATGAAGTGTTTCTAGATACATCCCAAAATAAGAATTCAATTTTATTTTGGAAACTATAGGACAGAATCGATGCAATAAATTCTCTTCTTTGAACATAAGAAATTTTTGCTTATTATAACATAATTTGCTTATAGAAACATTTTTAACTTTATATTTTGACTTTCCAGACTGCCAAAATAGTTAATAAATATATAGACATTGGTTTTTACTATCCAAAATAGAATATTTTCGATATTCAGGTGGCCCTTGATTTTTGCACATTATGCTATTTCGCACACTTAAAAAAAAAGTTTTTTAAAGATTTCTGTCGATAATCCAAAAAACGTTCGATACTATTACTAGTAGCTCCCAGAGAATCGGCTGATGCAGATAAAGATGCTTCAAAAGAATTTATTTCCTCATTGTACAAAATTATTGTAGATGAAGAATATTCTCCCAAATAAATCTGTCATGTCTACATTAAATAACCAAATATTCAATGTAGGCGAGACGGGTTTTTACATTCTTATCAAAGTAACTATCAGTTGCCCCTGGATAAAAACCCTCTAAAAACAGATTGACAATGGTTCTTGGTGAAAACTTATCTGGTGATTTAAAATTGAAGCCAATGTTAATTTATCAAGCAGAAAAACCCAGGGCATTGAAATGGAGCGATAAAGACTTGCTTCAGATCGTTTGGTAACAATTTAAGTCATCATTGATTTTAGACAATGCTCCAAGACACCTAAAATCTCTGCAGATTTTATACCTGGAAGCAATGTTGTGTTTATTCCTCACAATACTACCAGCCTGATACAGCCCATGGACCAAACAGTGATAGCTACGTTTAAACAATATTGTATCTGTCTACTTTCAAACATTCAACATTTTCAGGAACCAATTATGTGTGGAAGTCGAGAGTCGCCTGAAGAAAAAATCTCCCTTGTCCAAAATCCTTTGTCAAATATTTTTTAATATTTCTTTCCCATGATGCTATCGGCAGTGAGTAAGATGCGTGTAACACAAAACCAATTATTTGGTATATGATTCTACCAAGAATTATTCATAGATAATTTTTAGATGACAAATTATATTATGATGTTTTTCTTTTTTCTTGAATTGGGACCTTCATATTTTGTACTTAGGGCTAATGTTCTGATTACATCATCACAGGCTCGGCTCTGTCTATATGAAGATATTAGGGATTTCATTTTTCATGTGTTGTGTAATGATAATTTATGTCAATTTTAATACTGTCATTGTCAATTGTAAACAAAATTCTATGTGTCTAATTCAATTATTTGTCTATACTGCCAGTCTTTAAGAATAAGGTAAGATGTGATATTGTCAAAATTTCTGGAAAAATGCAATCGAAAATATTGAAAACTAAAAATGAGATTCAGCTACTCCATTTTTTATATCTCTACAACTGAAAATCGATCCCAATGATGTTACGTGACTTTTATTAATTCTCCAATTTTTTCTTACTGTTAACATTACGAAACAACTTTAACGGTTTTAAAAATTATGCAAAATCTATTTGCTAATCAAATTTTAAGTAACAAAGGAAAATAGCTATGAAATACCTGTTTTTATAAAGGATATCAAACGCAATGTTATTTATCAGTGACAAACAAGTTAACAATTTGTTATTAGGTTATGGTTTGATAGCAAATAATAATAAGTCACAAAGTTATGATAACGTTAGTATACCATTTATTTAAAAAAAAAAACAATTTTGAACCATATTCAAAACTGTACGGCTTTGTGAATATTAACCAATCAATTTCAATGTAAAATGGAAGTCTTAACCTTTAAGTAATTGGTGATCATACTTAATTAATGACACAGATTGAATAATTGAGCAAATTTATTTTTAATCCCGTATTTTTTTTGAAATGGTGACAATATTACATATCACTTGCCTGAATGTTACCATTGTATTATACCATTTTGTATTGTAGATTCAACAGATTGCACAACATGATTTAAAAACAAGGAGACAATACTTTTGTCGGAAGAGTTGTTTGTTGTCATTTTGTCACTTACTGTACAGTTTGATGAAACATCTTAAGCCATTTGTTTCTCATACATTGGCTTGTTGTAGTAACTCTGACAAATATTGTACTAAGCATAATTAGATGATATCTGATATTTTATGTATCTATATTTTTTTAACTGCCTACAGTTTTAAAAGACAAGCTAAAAAAATGTCTTAGATCAATTTCAGTAAATAAATTATTCAACAAAACTGTCATAATTTCAACTACAATTGTAATTAAATACTTCCTTCGATGACATGAATTTTGTAGAGCTGCATCATTTACATATGAAGCAATCTTGACTCGGCAATCTCAGCAAACAAACCCGAGTCATTTAAACATAATTTACAATAAAGGAATGTTTATTTTTTTATATTATTTCATCAGGGTTACAAAGATATAGCATTGTTGTACTATTGTAAATATTTCTTCAGTACTATATTTTTTGTTGTAAGTAATTATTTCTTCTGTCGAGAATAAAGGTTTTGCGCCATACGCTCTTTAGCTCTATGGTGAATCAAGCTTTGAATCTATGGGTTATAACATTATTTTGTTATTGTACGAAACGGTCAAAAACTGATTCATAAGAAACATCTTTATCAATAGAAAATACATTATCAGCATTTCTGCTCTAAATGAGATAGATATACCTAATGAAATACTCAAGGTTCTCATGTTTCATTATAACTAACATGCATCGTATCAGATTCTTTAACAACTCAATCTTAATTTATCGAATGCCACGTAATAAATTCATGTTAACTCAAATTCATTTTTATGCAATGCTGATAACAGCCCGATGCAATTCATTTGTGGATAGCTATAAAAGTTTAGACATTGTATGTGGAAACTCAGCATTGAAAATTAAATCTTGTGAAGTTGTTTTCTTATTGAAAATCGTCTAACATTGGCAATTGAATAAAGCAAAAGTTTTGTTGTAAAATGACAGTTTACATTACATATAATACCCAAGACTGTATTCAAGCATTTGCTAAATCATTGTCCACTAATCGATGTATCTTTTAATAATAATAATAATAAAACAATCGGAATGAATCAAAGCAATATCAAATTTGAAAAATGAATTGAAGGCAGTAGATAAAAAATATTTTTGAATAATGGTAACATTTTTTTTCCAGTATTAGTATCAATTATTATTTTAATTCCTGTTGTAAATTATTTTACTTACCTATCATAGAAAAACACTTAAATAGGGACTTAACTATATTGTATTTAATACAAAAATTATTATGAATAAGCAAAAAATATCTATATTATACATTATACACAGAACACATTGTATCAATATGTCTAAAAATAATATGTATTAATTAGTAAGACCATATAAAGAGAAAATATTTATGTATAACTATTTTGGTTTAGGTTAATAATCAATATTTTTGTGGGCAGTGTTTGACATTTTCAAAGACATGATAAAATTCTCCATCCAAATTATAATATTACTAAGACATTTCTTATTTTTGTCTAGTCATTCATTCTTTCTAGAAAATAAATGACACGTTATGTCCAATTGTAAATACCAAATCCAGTATTACGAATATTTCAAAAATAAATGAAAATGAACTATCACATCATCAGGATTGTTGAGCCGTTTGGGAGTTAAGTTAAAAAATAGTATTTGTGATATTTTGTTTATGAAGTAAAAGTAAAATGTGACATTAGTGTTGTCTGCTTTATTCATCTTGCTGTCTTTTTCATAACTTATATTAAGGCCGTAAGTTGAAACTGGCAAACTAGCCAGTTAGAATGGATTTCATACTGGTGAGTCTGTTTTAATATTCAAACGGTGAATGCTCTAAGACGGGGCTTCCCAACCTATGTTCCGCGGAAAACTGGTGTTCTGCGACAATTTGGAAAGCTTTTATACACTGCAACCGATTTAAAGATCTTCTTACGAATAAGAATTACCCAACCTAAAAAAAATAAGTGTTCCATTAAAATTTCCGGTTTTGCGAAGTGTTCCATTGCAGGAAAAGTTTGGGAAATCCTGCTCTAAGATTTATTTAAAAAAAAAACCAAGACTTGTCATTGTAGAAATTAGTGAAAAACTTAAAATAAACTATCATAATTATAGTATTTCATTTATAATATAAACGTAATGAGTAGATTTCTTGGATGAATTAATCTACTGAGTACTTTCGAGTTAATATTATTGGTACTACTGTGATAGCTATTCAATGACTTTGTCTGAAAATAACTCAGTTTTATATATAGCATTTGTGTTCATGAATTTTAGTTTTCATTTGTCTAAGGTTATCTTTACTATAGAAGTGTATTCTATTTCTAATAAATTTGACATAGTAATTTTAAAACGTGTCAACATACAATTAACAGTGTGGTTTTAAATATGATTGGTATTTGCTTCTGAAAATTGCAAAATTCCATATCCACTCCAATACAGGACACATCATGAAGATATGTTGATAGATTTTTTTTTTCAAAAAATGATTGTACACCATTTACTCAAATGACTGTGTTCATTACCCAAATCCAAATACAGCCAAAAATAACTGATTTTTAAATCCACTATAGGATTCCAATCCAATTAGTAAATGTATTATATAAAACTGTGTTAATTATTTGTTCAATATAATGGCTAGTAGAAAATTATATTGTGTGTTTATACATATTTTGTAGATTACACAAATATCACTTATTATCTGAAATTATGTATTGCAAATATAGATAGACTACATATTAATAAATATATTATTATAAGAAAATATTTTTATAATAATATATTTTGCTCCTGCCAAATGCTTGATTGAAAGTATTTTAAAAAAAATGTCAAACACTGAACACATTTAAAATAAAATAATATATAAATGCATGTAATATTAAAACAAAGATTATTTAAGAATGATATTATCCATATTGTGATCAGTCGCTTTGTTTTGAGGAAAACATTATGTGTGCAAGAAAATAAATAAACTAAAAAATAAGCCATCTTTCATTACAGCCCTTTTTATTTATCAGACATATTAGGATTCTAATAAACAATTCTAGCTTCCAAAATGTATCGATCATCTACAGGAATGTTTCGAAACCGCTGTGCCGCGAGACGATCCTGGGTGTGCCGTGGTGCATTAAATGTGAAAATTTTCTCCAATATGTAGAAGAAAAAATGTCAAATAATTTAGCAACTCAAAGTACTTTCTAGACAATATCATATTTACATAAGGATACAATAATTTAAAGATCATATAAAATATGGAATTCTTCAGATTTACACTATGTTTTCATATTTTTGGGTAATGGAAATAATCTTCAAAAATACTAAGAAAAAAATGAATATATGCAATTTGCCGATATAACTGAACTAGTGTGAATCATGATTTTGAATTAATTTTTTAAACAGTTTTGTAAACAATAAGTGTAGTGAAATGTTTTAATGATATTTTGATCTAGTTGGTCATAGTGGCTAGTGGCCATAGGCGCTGTGTTCAGAAAGGCACCAAAATTACTGTTAAAAGGTGTCAAAATGATTTTTCCCCATTATAATTAAATATTAAAACAAAATATTCATATGTAAGCTTCTAATCTTGAATTATAATAGAATTAGCCAAGTTGAAGTTTTGAATGAAGGCATAAATGAGAATGAAATAAGTTATAGTTACTCTGGTTAAACTTATTTTTTAAATATTCTATTTTCAAAGGGGAGACAGCTTTATCCAAGAATTAGAACCACGAAGGATCTATTGATCATAAATATAACGTGTTATTTTAGAAAATAGTTTGAACATTTAAGAATTATTTAAGATCCAGTATGAACCAAATTAGGCTTAGCAGTGTAAGTTTACTTTCTATAGAATATGATGTATTTACTGATGTGGACTTTCCTTCAGTCATAGATGATTTTGAAAATTCAAAAGTGTGAAAAACTGAAATTATTTTAATAAAATATAAATTTTATACGTAATTATTTTATATAATATGAATAGTGTATTTTTAATAGATGTGATTTTTTACTATATTTTAATGAATTTGAATACTATTATATCTACATCGCATTATTTTACACGCATGCAATATAAAAGCCGCATTCTTGTTGACTGGCCATATGCACTTTAATTGCTACTTACGCCTCTGCTGAAGTATCATATGAAAAATGCTGCTGCTATGGCAGTAAACAAGTGTGAAGGGTAAAAGTAATTTCTGTGTAAGCACATTTTTATTTGTGATGAATTATAAAATTTTGGAGAAAACCTCAGTGTGTCATCGATGACAAAAGGTTGCGGAGGACTGATTTATAGTAATATAAAAATCTACTTAATCTCATCATTGATTTTTGAACTTAAGTTTTCATATTTTAATGTTATTCATAGATTGTTATAATTTTAAATGGGCATAACTGCTACCAGAAAATTTCTGTGGACTGTCAATGGGGCACAGACATCTGGAGTGGATATTGCATCAATAAAGGTACAAAAATAAAAGAATTGAGTTTGTACTAAACAGAATTTATTTTACAATAAGTAAATAACAAAAATAACATCTCTCTTTGGATAAATACAATATATATACTTAGCAATACACCACATAGAAAATTAACATTCACGTTATATCTTTACTTTGTATAACCACATCAGAAAAATAAATATGGGAAGAAAAAACATCAATTTTCATATTCACATCATACACTTACACGATTTACCTGTAGAAATCAATGATTATTTTGTTGAAATATGCTAATAGTGATATGAAACAATAATTGACACTAAAATACAATACAAAAGAGTTATTTTTCCAAATGCTGACTCAAAATGCAATAATAATTTCAGGTTTTTTTAATCACTTTTAATTCTGAAGGTAGTGACATCTGCTGCATCCTTGCGAGTTAATTTAGCAGCATTAAAAAATGTCCATGACACGTCTTATTACATTACTTTTTTAGCAGTTTTAAGAAAGTTACTACAGTAGAACTTCGATATAATTGAATAATGATGAAGTATTCGTTAAAACCGACAGTCCGTTATATAAAAACGGTTTTCTGAGTGCATTTTGTTATTAAGAAAATGTACAGCACAATACAAGGTTTTCAGTCAGTGAAGTTTCAAGAAAAGATTCAAATTTTGTTTGCACTTTTGCTGTATGCTGTTCTTTTATATCATATTTACTTCCAAAGTGGAGCATATAATCTAAACAGTGAAGACGTCTTGACAGATTATTTTTCACGAGAATCGTTTGTCAGACAATTGCTCAACTTAATGGGCATCCAGTCCTGCATTTTTGGAATTTAAACATTGAACAGATGGATAATCGAACCCGCATTCAATGGTTTGATGGTATTCATGCTACCAACTACGTTACCGTGGATAGATATGGGATAATCGACTGTGTAAACTTATGAAAATTTTCTAATATCACAACTACATCACTGATTTTTTACTTTCAGTCATAATGTTGTCACCTTCATTTAATTCTTATCACTGTAAAACATTTTCTTTGGCTACTTCTTCTCTAGCATTATTCTGTATTGTTTTAATAGAAATCAGGAATGTCTAACCCTTTTAAATCTATGTCTGCATATTGCCCAACAAACAAGTCCTTCCAGCCATTTTCCAAGGTTTCACTTCTTCACAGATATTTTGTCTGTTGAATGCAAAGTCCGTTATATCAAAATTTTACTGTAGTTAAACAAAAAAAGATTTTAACTAATTGCAATCTAAAGTTTCTTTACACAAAAGTGTTTGTATAAAAATACAATATGTTCTGATATATATATAGAAATAAAATTATTAACTTACAAAGATAACATAAAAACATAAAGTTGTTAAAGTCAATATTGAAACAAAACAAAACAGTCTATCTTATAACCAGTCATATTGGATTGGATAACTAAAACAACCAAATAGTTTGTATTAAAATTAAGGATTCTTTGGAATAGATTTCATTTTTTTTGCCACAATTACAATGATGTACACATTTAAACAATACATATAATATTACAATATCTTCTATAATTATATTAATTTTGTGCGAGACTTTTTTGACAAAGGCTATGAATATACTGACTTCTCTAAATATCGTTCCTATCTATAATAGATAATTTAATGTGAAAATAATGATAAAAGTCAAAAATTTTCCTTCTAAAGATGTATGGTTTCAGGATAATATCAGTTTGATTATGTATATCAACATTAGTAGTCTATTGGTTTATATACATTTTTTTAGTTATTAATTTTACAGTTGTATTAAATTCTGACTATGTTTTACAAGATGATTAATTATTGCCATTATCAAAAATAAATGACAGTAATTAAATGTTATTAAAGTGAATCGATAATGATATTTTGTATTATGGACCAAATTTTATTTTATGTATTGATTAACTAAATAAGTAAATATAGATTTCAAAAAAATAATATTGAAATTTAAAATTTAATGATAATTTAGTACATATAAGGAATGTTGTAATAATACAAATAAATATCACAACAAATGCTAATCGAAAAAGACAAATTTTTGGCACAATTTAAATTTTATTTGGTAGGTGGCATCGACATTCTTAGTTAGTACAATAAAACGCCCCTAGATGGATTCAATAAAAATAATAATTTTTAGGTTTCATCTTAAGTTGAGATATTTTCTCAAATAATAATGATAATATGTTGATCTATTGAATTCTTATTCATTCTCTATCGTGAGTTCACTATTACATGCATAAATGTCTTTGAATATCAACCGATTGTAGAAATTTTGCTTTCTATAATCTATTATTTTAAGACATATTAGATTGTTAATATTTATTATATCTGTCTTTAAATGACTGATTTTTAGCATAATTATTATGTCAAATTAAAAAGTTATTTGCCACACATTTTTTTTAAACTTACGCATTGTGTTAATAAGAATTCTGCCATTTTAGCTAGTATCGATCTACATATGTGCTTCTGATATTTAGGAGCTTCACTTGTTTTTCATTTGACGGCTGAGAACTAAGCTGTTAATAGATAGCATTCAACAAAATTATTTCAACTGTAAAAATATTCCACCCGAGTGGCAATGAGTTTCGACATATGATTTATGAAATTATTAATAATGTTTGTCTTAATCTGTCAGTAGATCTTCTCAAATTCCATGTTGTTTGTTTATTTACATTATTTATTTTTTACCATTTCGTGAATAATACATTCTAATAACCTGCCCAGAATAAGTTATATACATGAAATATAAATATTAGATTTCCTTTTCCGACGTACTTCACTTATCTTTCGGCCTATATGTGCTTGCCATTTTTAAAAATTAACATCTAATGTTTATTTCAGTTACAAGTTAGTAACTGTGGCTGTAGTCATGGCAATTGTAGAACAGGAAATAAGTGAAAAAGGCAATGCAATCCTTCATTAATTTTTGTTGTTGTTGTTGATAAGTTGATAGCTATTACCTGGCATCTAACGGAATATTAATATGAGCACAGCTATTGTGTTCATAAGAAGGAAAATCTGTTTAAAATACTACATATTTTATAAATCCATGGGCATTTTTATTACCAAAAAAGAAGACCTCTATTATATAATAATATATATATTTTTTTAACATAACAGCAAATGGTGTTTTACACATAAAAGTTAGTTTTTAAGAACTAAAGTATACAGAACCATAGGTACATAATAGATATTGAAAGCAATTGATTTCATAAAAATAAATTCGAAGTGTATGCTGAATGACCAAAGACAATTAATTACAGTGTGAGCGACCACTAAAATATATTTTTTCACACAAAATTATTAAAAAGATTATCGTATATGTGAAAAAATAGAAGATGCTTGTGTTATATTATAGTGGTCGTGTATTATATATTTGAATTATGATTTGCTATACAGTGGAAGATTGTAAGTTTGAATTACTCATTTGATGGTTTTTATCTGTTTGGTCATTTTGTCATGGGTTATTTTTAATGGTATTTTTTAATAAATTATCTTCGAGTTGGCACCATCTACTTCTTCTTTCTCAGCTGCTTTTGTTTCTTCTTCTCTTCTCTTTTAACCTCTCTGTCTTTCAGCGACTTGTACAATTTGTAGCCGAAGAATACTGGAATAGAAAAAAACGCAAAATGAGTTACAATAATATAATTTGCAGGTGTTGTTACACTGACAAATAAATCAATGCAATTATCACAAAGGTTAATAACTATATTATGATGGGAGATTCATATATTTAGGATTGCAAAGTAATTAGTGATTACTTTCATAAAAGACAAAAACTTTCATTCATTTATATAATATATAACACATTTTATTTATGATATTAATATATTTGTTGCCTGATTGTTAACACCGAAAGACATGAGCTCGTATTCAGTGTTCTTTATTGGTTCAGACAATCTGTTGTTTACTTAAGTTTTTCCTTAGTTATCATCGTGTATTCAACAATTCACAATATGATTTTATTTACCTATTATCTGTAGTTAGGAAAAAAGACGTAACCCTCAGTTTTTCAAAATACTTTTTTTTTTATAGTCCGAATGTATAGAACTTTATAAACATTCTATCAGAAGAGTGTAAGCTGAAAATGCTAAATTAATATCTGAATTTAGGTTGTAAGTTTGAAAAAAAATGTCCAGAACCTCCACCACATCAATTTTATAGGTTTTTCTTAAATAACTTATTAAATTAATATTAGATTTGGTAAATGAAACACCAGTTTTAATTTGCATGCACTTCGAGGTTGTATCTATTAAATATTTTGATTTCGGCTCAAAATCATTAAATAGACTTTTTTTGTACCTCCTGTAAAATTTGTTGTGTGGGTTACGTCCTTTTTTCTTTCTACAGTTGATATTGATTATTAATTCCATCAAGGTAGACATTCAGTAAATTAGTAAATATTGTGCAAAACATCTTCATAGATATATTCAAATATCATTTTTTAACATTCTGGTGCAATCATTTATGAGAAGCATACATTATTATACCGAGAAGAAAATTATATACAAATGCTAACCGAATATAATCAAAACTACTATGACACACAGGAAAATTGTTGGATATCCATATTGTTCAATATCACCATATACTGATCCGCTTTCATGGCCCTTAAGACCCTTATTAGCGAGACTTTCAGCTAACTCTCTAACTTTCAAGAGCTTATCGGCGATCGTAGACTTGGCTGCTTCCTCAAACTCTTTCTTGTCCTCGGAACTCAAGGTTTTATACGATTCCGCCATGTTGTTCAGTTTTTCAGTGAGTTCTGAGAGTTTTTCGAGCCCTCCTAGCTTTGCGACCATTGGTTTTAAGGCATTCAAGATGTCGTCAGGACTGAAAGCGGATCTGTCTTGAGCGTGTACACTGTCCATAACTTCTTTTATTCGATTTCCTTCACTTCCGAGTTCATCCACAATATCATTCAGCACGTTTAAGTTTAGATTGGCCATCTTGTGTGTTTTACAGCTGAATATAGAATAAGTCAAGTCAATTAATCTATGATTTTTGAGCTTTTCTTATAGTAACAATAATTTTGTGCAATTCTTACTGTCAAAAATAAAAGCCATAGTATTTAAAAAACTGAATCAAGTATATTAATTTCACATAATTATATTGATATGATTTCAACTTGAATTCAATTATTGAAAATAAAAATTTCTAATTCAATAAAATATTTAAAAATTACTACAATAATTAAATGCTCATTTCACACCAACAATAAATATTTTTTAAATTTTTTTGTTAGAAATAT
>JAGVSQ010003175.1:6222-22362 GCA_022683975.1 Rhyacophila evoluta | reverse complement strand
CACGTTGATATCAGATTTTAACACTTATTAGAAATTAACTCTGATAATTTCTATTCACGGTTATTTGAGCAGTTAAATTAGGCTAGGTTAGAATACACTAGGCGTATATCTATATCTTGTATTTAATTTAAAATATGTTTATGTTTGTATGTAGCTAAGGAACTCAAAACGACGTCCTCAAAAACCGAGTGATTTACTAGCACGCGCAAAAATTAACTCCTCCACAAACAATAAAATCACCGCATCACTAAACATTCATCGATATAATAATATAACATACGCCTAAAAAATGTTGGCGCTGTTTATTTTAATTATTATTTGAATATTACGTAAATATTAAAATACCTCTGTTGATATTAATAAATGAATTCAATGACAAAAAATCCGGCAACAATTATACCACGATTTTTAAAAATTCCCACGACAAACTGTTATCTTAATAACTAAATTCGTTAAACTGATGAGGAGAGCTTCTTGTAACAATGCCTTATTATTACATTACATCATTTCAGACTGAACTTTTCATATATTTTGAGCAAACAAAAACAAGCTCATTTTACGAATAAACAAACACAATTAATAGAAAAAATATATTATTTATACTCATAAACAATTAACTTTCTAACATTTTCGCACAGCAGGATTTACGTGAATATAACTAATCAATATCAATTTCTCGAAAAATATTCATTATCAAAATTTCTCATTCTATCTGATGAGATTACCTGATAATTTATCATCTTGTAAGTACAATATAATTGTATAAAATAGACACAAAACTTAATTATTTATGATCGTTATACGTATTATTTTTTATATAATATATATATTAGACAACGTATGATGTCAAGCTGATGATATATGTGTTATGATGAATCTTCGCTACAACATATGAATAAACATAAAAAATAAGATGAATACACATAAAATACTAATAGTAAATCTGCAATGATGTAGTTAGACAATCTTTACATTTAAAACACATGGAAAGATTGCTTTTGCAGATAATACTCAAAAGTTATATACTTCCTAACTTTTTCTTTTGGTTTTTTTTTTGATATTCTTACATCTGTTTAATAAAATTGCATCTATCTACGTTCACAATATTGCTTTTAATATATTTTTGATTTTATTCTTTGTGTCAATAAAATAGTTATACAAACTGTCATTTTGAGTTCCTCCTTAATAATGTGTTGTGTAGGTTTTTTAATGTAATAAAATTATTTTATTATTGAATTGTAAATTAACTGCCATAATTATTTATTGTATACCATTTTTCGAGTTGTACAATGACATTAAAATATAAACAATACACAACACGAATAAATATTTTTCCAATCATGATAATAAATAAAAATAAATAAGCCGTATTTTGAGACTACGTTCAGTGTTTATTTGCATTAATAAGACAGGCTTGTGTAATTATAGAAACCTAATAATAAAAAAATCACTTCATAAATCAATCTTAGACATATTTTGATTGTACAAAGTAGTGCAATTTTCGAATAATAGTTTTTACTACAATTTAATATGCTACATTATATACAAATATATTATTATTAATTACGTAATTTGTAAAATTTCTATAGATTTTAATCATGTGAAATTTAAACATTAAAACCATAATATTTTATGTCAAAAAAATTAACAAGAAATATTACTTACTATCTTCTTAACGTAAGTCATAATTTTAACACTAATCGGTTTAGACATGTGAAGAGATCTTCTTTATCCGCAATAAATAATGTCTCAAATAGAAAACTATGAACACATGTATAAGTTATTAAATTAAACGCTACGTTTATAAATTTAACAAAAAAACACAGACTTTCAAAATTGGACTGACAGATTCTTACTAACACGTTCATTTCATCAGCATAATAATGCGTTCGTAACAAAAATACACGGCAAGAAAAAAAGCGCGCAAGGTGAAAGGAGTCGTTATAACTCCCATTAAAAGGTTAAAAAGAAGAACACGTCTTAATGGGAGGAAGATGTTAGACGATACATTTTTTTACAACTCCATTGTTTTGCATTTCAAAAACAAAATATATTTTGCAACACTCTCTCCATCCCAGGACAGGCCTTATATCAATAAAAAATCAATTTGCCTTGGAAAACATTTACGCATCTTTTCAATCCCATTAAAATATGCATATTATTATACACTTTATTTTTCAACTCTTACTTGATCTAACCTAACCCAACAATATGTATTCTTTTTTATTGAAATACATTTTCGCTTAAAATTCAGGAGCATTATTGTGGTCAAATTACCACACATGTGATAGATCTAGTTACATACATCGTATTATCTTTATAATCACGCTATTCTGTCAATATTTTGCACGGTATATAATTCGTTACTTTAATTATGACACCATCATCAAGACAAATTATCAACACATTTCATCATTACGTGCAGACTAAGTGAAATAACTGAAATAATAAAAACCACTTATTTTTTCCAGTTAATAATTCTAATTGCTTAGATGTATTTATAGTAAAATTAAAATTCTGTATCCGACTATTAGAAACTTTCTATAAAACAATATGATAGATTTTTTTAAATAGAAGTAAATATAATTGAACTTTCATTTAAATTGTTATTACTGCAACAAATAATTCGCTGCAACCTTTACTAGCGAAATTTAATCTTACTTTAGATTACAGGTGTATCGACTTTATAAAACTTGTTTGGCGAATATGGCAAAAAATCGACCCCTGGCATTTGTGCGAAAAAAGTCGGCATCATCCTCTAATACGTAACAAGTAAAAGTTCATATACCATTACATCTTTTACGATCCACTATTAAATCATTCCTCTGCAATCGATCATCATTAAGAAAACATCGATAGATACAGGCAATATACATATAAAGATACTCGTGCCATACATAGTATCATTTTCGCCTGTCATAAATAATACTAAGTATCATAATATACAAGCATATGTTTGAATGGTTATGTTGTTGTTATGGGCGAGTTCATAATAAGATGCAATAAGTGAAAGTGGAATCGATTCGCAGGACTTAACGAATAATGCTATAAAGTAATCAGATATTTGAATTCGAAACTAGCAGTGTCCAGAAAAAAATCACTGAAAATAGTTTAAAATGATATTATATGTTATTATGAATTAGATAGAAAAAAACTTTCAGCATGAATTTTGTGTATTATGTTTGGTAAAGGTTGTTGCGATAAAACAATACTAAATGAAAAAAAGTAAATCTCCATATTTAGCCACTCCGGATAGTAAGAAACCGTATGTAAATCTTTATACTACATTCCTTGTCTGGGCTGCTTCTTGCTGTAAATTTGTATTATTCTACACTATGATTGTGTGTGATCCAAACTCTTCATTTTGCCATCTCCAGCCTATATTCATAAGCCCAATATGGACAAGCACATTTGTGAGAATTTTTCGTTCCAATGTATGGAATTTTTGAGAGTCCACTGTGCTTTTGTTCAACATTTCTGACCTATAATACATGATTTTATCGAGCTTTTAACGTCAGTTATTTATTTCACAAATCAAATAAAACATACATGTTGCAGTACCTTAAAATTATGAAAGCTAAGTACAGTGTCTATTGAAAGCAAGTATAGACAAAGAATGCAAGAGTACAAATGCATATTGTTGCTCTATAAGTTCCCAGAGCGACATTTTTACGCATATAGGATAGAACAATAAAATGCTGAAACTGCATGAGAACTAAATACAATTTCTCAGGGAGACAAATAAACACCATTTAGCGAACGGAGACAAACGACTTCTTACGCATAAAATGAAACAGCTCACTATTGAAGAAAAAATAAATCTTGTATTAATGAATCGCTGCTAACACTATGGGTCACAATCCATTGAGCCACGTCTCTATTGTTTCCATAATAAAAGAAAACGCTGTATTCGTTGTGAAATTATGACTGATAAAAGTTCATTCAAATGCAAGTTGCCAAACCCATTTTTCTGTTCTTTTGAAATTAACATTTCTGGCACGTTTGTTTTCGTTAGAGACATTATGGAATTCTCATCGTAACGAACTATTTGATCGCTTTGTTGTATATATATCGAAGACTTTATTCAAATGTGCACATAGACAATTGTGTAACGTAATTTTTAAAGGTATCATACCATCACATTTTCTTAATATTATTAAACACGCAACACAGTCGACCTCAATAAATAGGCGATTTATTTTTTTATGAATCGTAAAAACACGAAAATGTGCATAAACAACATTATACCATACAGTAGTTAAAATCAATAAAATATTCGTTCTCATAAAAATATCGTCATCATAGGTGCTCTAGATAAACTTTTTCCAATTCTCAAGCAGCTTATTCAAGCACCCCCTTCTTTACATTGACGCAACAATATTAATATTCAAACTCAATACTAGACATTTCAAATTATATTATAAACAGTAATTCAATTTTAAAATTTATATTCCGTATTAATAAATATTTTCTGATACAAAATCAAGCTTTCTTAAAATTAATTCTACTAATTTTATCACATATTATGTACAGCGCATCTTCCCACGAATCATTTTGTACCTAAAGGAAATTACATTTTGTGACTTAGATTAAATCATATTTGTGGATATCTGTTGGTCCCATGTCAAGTCTCATATGGATTCTTACAGCGAAAGTTGTAATGTACGTTTAACGTTAACTTATGCAACGACATTAGAGTAGATTCCATAGCTTTTATTATAATAGGATCATACTGGTTTTAAATTAATAATACAAAAGCATCCATCAATATCTTGCTGATTTTACTTTCGCAGATTTTTTATGATATAGTAAGTAGACATCCATTTTGTATAGATCGCTAAAGAAAGTGGCATCTACTATAAAAACGTGTGCGAATATTTTCTCCACCATTCATTATTTATACACAAAGCACTCGGTTACCTTAAACGTGTTATGTTAAATTGTTGATTGAATTAATGAAACGATTCTACACCGGGTAATTTAATCACGTATTCTACAAACAGTTAGTTTTTCTGTACAATCAATCATAGCCAGCGAATGAATATATAATAATTAATCGGAAACATTGTAATACAAATAACTAATGCAGCGATAGCTCATATTTAAATGAGATTAATTCAACATCCAAAATATAATACGATAGTGTCAATCATCCACTTTCATTATTTCGTTTATAAATACAGCACTGTAGGAAAAATAAATTACATTGGATTTAATATATTGTATACAAAAAAATACATGTACAATTTTTATTCAGCATCTTTAAATATTCCATTTCTTTAATTAGATATATAATATTAAAATTATTAGAATGGTTCTAATTGCATCTAAATAGTACTCTATCTCTACAAAATAAGGTAAAAACAAAATGATGGTTATTTAATACGCGTATTCAAACTGTGGTGCTTCATCATGAATCATGGCGCATAAAAAATAATCAAAGCTACCGTACATATATTGGATTTTGAGAATATAATATAATTTTAGGGCGGAAAAAATGAGCACAGTTTTCAATAAACAAAACACTGTATTAAAAAGAACAAAATCAAATGTTCATTTTGAAATCATAATAAGTTATAATAGTTAGTCGAATGATTTATGACATTGATGTCCGAGATTGTACACGTGGTATTTGTAGGACATATTTCTCACCGAGATCAAATCGTAATTAATGTGATGTAACACTCAGATGCTGTAATAAGACTTAGTTTATGTTATATATAATAACTATATTATTATCGGACGCGTTTGTTTCATCTGAAGTGCAATATAATCCAATAAAAATAATATAGACTTATTTTGTTGCGCTGCAGTATGATTAATTATTGTAGAGAAAAATTCTCATTTTGACTGTGCATGATGAAAATTGATTTTTAACTCAAAGCTCATTGAAACCTATACAAATATGTACATGCCATACGAGGTTAACTATCTGAGAGATTAATTAACGCTTAGACCAATTATTATTAATGAACTAGGTGGTATAATTTTTTAATGCATTTTTCTTCCGTTAATTATATATAGATTTATTGCTGTATTAGGTTACATCTAAGTATCTCAAAAAATTTACGTTCACATCTTCGATATTCATATAGACGAAAATGCTAATAAATGTTGAAAATTGTTGCGAATAATGATCCACATTGAGGCTTAAGTAATGCAAATAGTTTTAGTTTGAAAATAATTTGAATTTAACATCATTAATCGATATCATTATGTCTTTTAGCTGATAGAAATATTGATTAACTTTCAATATATGAACGAAACTTTAAAACAACTTACACTTGCTTGGTAATGTTTTCATTGCTAACTAACTTTCTCCCCTGAGAGAACACTATGAAGGATAATTTTCTCTTTTCATTTTTAATATAATTATTTAAGACACACGCCGCCTAAGCGACCGCCATCTTCCCGAGCTGCAGGTTGCGATTTTTAGTAAGTTAGTATTATTTCTAAGCGAAATGCGAACCCGGTCACGATTCGCCACAAACGTGACGCCTCTCTCGCCGACGGTCTTTTCGACGATATATACTTGAGCTTACGACTTTGCTAAAAGCCTTTTTCTCACTTCAAGTAAAACAACGGCAGGCTGTGTAGTGCTTAAATCGCCTAATCACTCAATTTCACCTGCAGATAACAAGACTTTCACTAAAAACAAATCGGTCCTGTTGACTGATTGTTTTATGAACTATAACCGAATTGTATTTTCGAGTTAGACATATTTAATACCCAAAATATGAACAATCGTTAGTGACAAAAATGTTAACAGAAAATTCTTTAAAATTCATAGATAATCGAAATTCGTAAAAATGGTGTATGGTAGAGACATATTAGCTAGAATAGCAATCATACACACACTCATACGTAAACCTCTACGACAGTATTGGAATACAGCTCTTAATAAACTGCACATACTTTAAGATACAGTTTACGTTCGTTACACTATGATATAGATCCGCGTTATCTGTTTTATGTGTACGTGCGTGTCTGTAAAGCCGTATCGAATGGTAAAGGTTAAAGCAATAAGCGACGGTTTTGTCCCGAGTCAAATAATTGCTCTTTTGGTAAATTGCAAAATATTTAATAGCATTCACTGGAACTATGTGTGCTGGTTAAAATTTAAGAGCGTCTTTGGGCAATTTAATGATCTGATCGAATAAGGCTGTATGTACTTGATAACGATTGAAATCTAATTAATAACAATATGAATCACACACCCTGTTGTACATAGGTATGTCAACTAAGGTTTTTGAGGATTGAAATTCGTCTTAACTTTCATTAATAACCAGCATTACGTGTATGGATACGTATCGGATACTGGAAAAGAAAGTAAGCAGGGTTATTCTCAGATTTCAGCTCAGTTTTTAATACAACTTAAGCCAGAGTAATTGCAATGTTAAATATCATAACAAAAATCACGCCCATCTTTAGCCAAAGATCTTTGTTACTAAAACATTCTCTATCTCTTAAAATCAACATACAGATAAAATATTATTGCACTGTACAACTTAATCGATCAGTTTCCATAAAAAAAAAGTTGACTACAGATATTCTTATAATACTTACAACAATTTTGAATGACTAAAATTAATGTTTAATAGCGTTTTTTTATATTTTATATGGATATTCACTTTAAAATAAAACACTATTAATCGATGTTATTAACTTCTATGGTGATTGTTTCATTATAAGCCTTTATGTTTTAATGATATCGTTGTAATTATTTAATCTAATTCTAAAGGAAATACACACTAAATATTTTATGTTTAAATCTTTATGACGTACGAATCTTAATCTGAAAACTTCACAATGCGGAAGTAATTGTTTATTAGTAATTTATTAGCATGACTTTAGTACTTTCTTCCTAATGCACACAGTAACAGGATTTTAATAATGCAGCAAGCTTTTTGATAGTCTTTCTAATGAATATCATTTATTTCCGAATAACAACTCTAATGACATCAAATCACAAACGATTAATATTTAAGAGAACCTACGTAATATTTTAAGCATACTACACACTTGTGTTTAACTTAAACTTATGAATTGATTCGTAAAAATATGGTATACTATAAAGTTTATTGAGTACGTACGTACGTACAATACGTAAATGATACTCGGATATGTTGGTAAAAAAAAATTCTTCTTGTTTGCATTAACGTCACAACGTATTTGATGGCAACTGGTGATAGATACTACATAAATTTATAGTTCTTTTTGAAACTTCCATTATGAAATATTAATTTCCATAGATAAGTCTAAAAATCTCGAAAATAATAATTTATGTTAAACATGATAATTGCATTCATAAATTATGTTAAATTCAATAACGTGTTTTATAAATGTAAAATTAATTAACATTTCGTTGTATTTATTACTAATAATTATACTCTTCAGCTTCAAAAGAAGTCATAAGAATTGCATAATATCTATTAATATTAATCCATTTGCACCGCTAACTACATAATGCTATTTATGGCTTGCTTTGTATTTATGTCCTTGTAAAACGAAAGCTGTTAAATGATTTGTAAAAAAAATAACTGTCACTTATTTACGACTCACAAATCCGGGCATTAAGTATTGCAAGTGTCTCAGAGTAGTGGTCCTATATGGCCAAGTCGGACGACTTTTTGCGAACTTCGAGGGGCGTTGTACTCGAGACACGCCCGAAGCGCAGGAGAAAGCATTGTTCGGATTGAAATCAAACGGGTTGTTGTTTATTATATTTGGTTATATAAAACTGTATAATCGTAGCCAATTAATCAAAAACATTAACGGCCGGATTGCTAATCGTGATCCAACGGCCGTCGCAAAAAATCAAAGCTCCTCGAGCCAGGGCCGCTTACACCAATTTTGGCACTTCGCGCTAACGATATTTGGCACCATGTTACACAAACCCAACAAGTAACACACTTTAACTAAGGAAGCGTTACTTAAATCGTTTAATTGAATTCAAAGCGATGTATTCACGTTGTATTCGAAATGTATTCGATGTATTCGAAAGGATTTTTCGAATTAGATATACGTGAAATTCGAATTCAAAAGTTATTACGCGCGGTGGTTAACCTCCTCACATGAGACATTGCTATTTTATCTTACATCAATAACATAAATTTAGTAGAATTCGACAATGTTACTGTATGTTAATAGTTTATTTAAGTTTTTTTTTACTTCACTGACATTGGTTGCTACCTAATCGCTCAAGCTCAATTGGGTTTCCAGATTTTTTATGCAGCTACTGGATTTAAACCTGAAACTTTCAGTGCCAAATTACGCGTTTTTATCAATATCAAGAAAATTACGTGTTAAATAAGGACGATGTATAATTTTTTTTGATAATGCAGTTTATCATTTATTTACGTTCGCTCCGAAGGTGAACTATTTAAATTTTTGCAATGCGACACTTGTACTTTGTTGCCCGGTAGACGTAGAGTTAGCGTGTGCACTTCTCATTCGGGTAATGCAGGTTCAATTTCCAGATTTTCTGAATGTTAAAAAATCTGAAAAAGCAGAAATATACGCCCACTAGGTTGATAAATTGTCTGTCAACCTATTCCAGTAAAAATAATCTGTCAAGACAATCATGTCTGTTTATCATTATAAATCATAATTACCCAGTATTATGGCATTGTCGTCCTCTTAGAATACGCTAAATGATGCCAGTGGTAGCAGTGGGCAAGAAGTCTAAATTTTATTATTTCATTTTTCATTATACACATTATATTGCGGTAGGATTTGTGTATATGTTTGGATTCTAGTTCAATATATAATAATTATTGATGGAATGGAGACTTGCAATTCCCTGGCGTATAATAAATACTATTGATAAGCTGCCCCTGCTTTGAGACCTACTACAAGATTTAAATTGTCGCTTGACTTTAAATGGAGTTTGATAATCATGTCCCATGTGACAGAGAAGGTAAATAAGAAAGTTTATTTACTTGCGGAAACGCAAATAAGATTGCTCTGTTTGTTATTGTTATTATATTGCGTTGTTATTTAAATTCAACGTCAAGTAAGGACCACGCCCTGCTATTTCCGCAGCGGAAAATGACCGGCAGAGTTATTTAACATTTTAAGCGGACCTCCATGGAGGACTCGATGATAGGTTTATCGTTGAAATCGATCGAATTGATAGGTAGGAAATAGGAATGCAGGTGAGTGATCTCGATCACTATAAGCTCGAACGATATGTATCTCAATAAGCATACACTTCCTATTGCAGTGCTGTGATTTAACGGAGTATACGCATTTTGCTCATGAGTCGCTATTTTGACTTGTTACAATATTGATTGAACTAGCAAAACGATATTTAAAAAAAGCTTAAGCAGCCATGTGATTCATGCTCGAAATCTCCGGCACTAATGCATGCGACCTTATTAATGGATCATCGAAGGAACTAAATTTATGGAATTCAAAATTATGATCCACGACTCTATATTTTTCTTTCAATTAGAAACATGTCTAAATATATTTAAATACTTATTAAGAGTATGTGGTATTTAATTTTGTCATCAATTAAAGAAAAAAAAGTCATCCAATTATATAGTCCAATCATCGTGAATGTTGCTGTATTAAAATATATTAAAGTCCCTGGCATTAAAGGATATTGTTCACCAACGAATCTTTAAGAGTCCAATCATATATATAATATAGTTCAAATTGAAATATATAATTTCTCAAAGTGGTCAATTATTTTTCCACAAACATTACCGCATGTTAAAATTGTTTATTTTTAAATAGTGTATACCTTTGCTTCAATGTTTGTTGTTGTATCTGTGCCTCGGAGGCATAACATAAGAGATCATGTCTATTTTTACTAAAAATGACTTTTGAACATAGAAATTATTCCTTTATGCAGATGTATATAATACTATCTCTAATTCGGTAGACTAACATAATAAGTGGTATGTAAAAGAGCACTATATTAATTTTCATTCTAAGGAATCATCCATACGAAAAAAATCTTTTCTACTCTCCTGTAGAGTTGTCTGAATGCACATGATCTTCTATTCCTCCTAGCTCCATATATATTATATTAATAATTGATTTAGTGCGTGAATGCATGTAATTTATAAGACGTTAGCGTTAAAGTACAACTTAAGTAGATGTCTTACAATGTAACCTGAATTTACATATTTATATATATATATTATAAGACCCTTAGTTGCGTTTCTCCAATTAATTTAAAATCAACTGTTACTTTTAGATACCTGTCCCGAAGGCCGATGTTCGCTAAATCACCTCTCGGATTAAACTAGTTGCAATATTATCTCCATATATCACTTTCAACAGTTACGACTCAACCAGTGACACGTTATCTTACTTATTTCTATGAGAAAATAATTATTTATACAACACACTTCTAACTTACAGTAAATTTTGTATTTAATTATTGCATTAAATATATAATGATTAACAAGTATATTATTTCGGAGGTCGGCTTTGTCACTTTAACGTTACGATATTTTTTATGTTAAACTAAAACATATTTATGAAAGCTCTTTCTGAGCTCAAATTAAATTGAAATTATATATTTATATTATTTGTCTAACTATCGAATTTAAAAGAATGCACGACCGGATGCTCATTGGGTTGAAAATTGTCTGAAAAACAATTCGCGTGAAAAATAATCTATCAAGATATGTCTTCACATTGCGGAGATCCATACTCCGCGTCATAGTAGACATCTGACACTGTATTTCTAAGCGGACATGGACATATATATACTTACAATGTCCATTTTATAAGCAAAGCATATTATCGCCAATATTTGAGGAACACGTAAATTGATTTTTTGGCTTATGTCACTTCGTCAGGTATAGTTTTATTTTTTTGCAATCTCTCGTATAATTGGTATACCAGCACACATATTTATAAAACGTATTAAAATTATGTGTAGATTCAAAAATTTGCCAACGATACAAGATATTGAAATAAATAAAACTATACTTTACTAAGTAACTTCAACCAAAAAATCGAGTTACGTTTTCCTGCAATATTGTCGACGATATAGATCTTTCCAGCATCAAAATTTATCTAGACAATCTTGGTTATTAGCCATTCCGTACCCAGTCCTGAATTTTTGATTTTTCTAAACTCTTAATATAGCTCTCCGAATCTCGAAACTGGCGTTGAAGCGCATTATTACCACTCGGCCACTGGGAGGATAATATATACGGCTATATGTGCGAGTTTTATAATCATCATCATCTTTTATTCGTCAAACAAACTTTTTCAGACTTACTTTGGCCTTTGTATCATATTATCTTAATAACATTGTGTTGTGATGATACACACTTACGTCAATAAAAAAAACTATATATTCACTTATCTTTGCTTGCTGTATAATATTTTCTTCGCTATATCAATAAGTGACTGGGAGACATTCAACATATAGCACAAATATAATAATAATACAACAACAACAAAAATCTAAATGTCAGCGTTTGAAATAATGAATACATTAAATTTATAAAGGAAAAAATAATGGTTTAATTTCGGTAAAAATGCATCCAATATAATGTATGTTATTGACATGAAGAAGTTAATAGTAATAAAAAAACGCTATAAAAACAATATTTTTTTCACCGAAACCGAGAAGACAATATTCAATATTTTGATAAACGCCACTGTGAGTATTAATTTGTTACAAAACTACTGTTACGTACTCTAAATACTTTCTGTCATAGAAAATCTAATTAATTGCAAGATACAACTTTTGCTTTTAAAGTAATCCAATCGTTGTTAACCTGTAACAAACTTTTAATACTATACATAGATATCGTTATAATGTGTGTATTACATTTATTAGTGTTAATACCATAATATATACTTTCTTATTAAATTATAATATTTTTTTACTAAATTAGCGCATTCACTTCTGAAAACGCCTATAGGCGGCGTACATAAAAACTTGGGTGCTCAAAACGGCCAGCGGCATGTGGCTCCGATCAAAATGACTGGTAATGATATTAAGTATCAATAAATCATACCTGTCGTCATATAATTTACAATTACACATTCATAATATTAAATATACGCAAAATTTTCGCCACAGACGATCTGCAAACAAAATGGTTTGGCAGTGAATGATAAAATTGAAATATTTCTATTATTGTATATTTAAATCAAATAGTTCGTGAAAATTAGTACTTGTTTTGTTTTAACAGTTGAATAAGAACTACCGATTAGTTTCTGTGAAAGCAACAGCTTATATAATATAATAACAATATGTATATATGCAAATTTACATATCAATAGCTAAATCGACAATTCACCCAACTCCACCCATCGCCGAAAATCTGATTTTGATGTCATTTTATTTAAGTTTAATATTTCTATCACCGATAAAACGCGTAAAAATCACAAAAAAGTGAAGTATGTAAAATCACCCGCACATGCCAACCAATTCCATGCAGCGAAATACGTATTTACTAAAGTTTTTTGTCGCTCCTGAACCTTTTACACAAATGGAGTTGGCTGGTTTTCAGATTAAAGCATCGATGTACATGTTTCTAAAAAAAATTGTATCACCAATTATTGACCACGTTAATTGTGGTTAATATTATACGGCACGTGTTTCATATCCACAGTAGATATTGTTTATAAAGTACAAACAGAGCTGTAGGAGGCATGGGCAAAGAGCTAAGGGACGCCCGGAACATTAAATAAAACATTCTTAACTGTACTGTAATATTTTCACAAAAAAATTAATTCTTTAATTAAGTTTTTGCAAAAATCATCGCTCCAGCTCCGGTGGTCAAATATTCTACATACTGCAATATGAATGCAACACGTCTCTTATATTATAAAATAAAATATGTGTAATTATATTCAGATACATGGAGATACATGTATAATATTATATAAATGGAATATTTCCAATAATAATATGATATTTATTGGAGTTAATTTCGATCCGTGTTACAGTAAAATTTGATTCAATATTGCTACGTAAATTATACGGTAATAAGCTGTTGTATTCAATTTAGCCACTTCCGATATCGAGATTTTAAGCGCGTGCATACCAAATCGATGCTAATAATAAATGCATCCCAATCGTGCCAAGACATCCGATACGATTTCCCAAGGTTTGATTTAAAGGTCAATTATGGCGCAAAATACAACATCAATCTCTCGGTGTGTCAGTAGACCGACAGACCTGACGCAAATACTTTTAAAGCAGGGCAGTTTCCGGTCTTGAAGAAGTTTCCACGGTCGCCAACCAGTCACCAGGTAGATGGATGATATCAAGTAATCACTTGGACGGTATCTTTCGATCTTGTTTGTACTTTATCTCACGCCGATAAAGGTTACTTGGCAGCGTGTTTTGAATAAAATGTACACAATCATTCTTACATTCTGCATAATGCGTAGAAGAAAATTTTCCATTATACGTTCTCTGATAGTAAATAGTAAATCTGTGAGTTTTACTAACTTGATCGAATTATTAAGCTTTTTACATTATTATACATTATACAATATTTGTGATAATGCTAGTTAATGTATATTTATATCTCTGCCAGCCACATACTCCGTCGAATTTACGACAACGCTAATTCATCAAAAATTAATGAATAGTTGGATTGGAACAATTCTCTTTGACAGTCGTTGGTTTAAATATTAAGAAATACATAAAACATAAAAAAACTCGTTGATTAATAAGTGTCACTTAATATTAAAGTTGTGTTAAATAGTAGTTAAAGAATACAAAACATATACAGATAACTATAAACAAATTACGATTCAATACAAACGGCGTAACTACTAAATGAGAAGAAAAGTGCATTTTATCATTCTGGGAAAAAAGCTTATCATTAGAAACGGTAATGTGTGAAGCAAAATCATTAAATGAGTAGTAATCATTTCACAGTTATAATAAAAATATTGTTTTGCCACATTATGACAATAATGGAGGGAATGTGCTTCTAGCGTTTACCATAAACAACTTATTGTACAATCTTGGGAAAAAAACTTGAGCACTTTGCATGCAAACTATTCAAGAAATTGTTTAATAATTATAGCACATTAAAGGAAAAATATCTTAGATAAACAATATTTAAGTTAAACATTATGCACACAATTTTATTATACAATACATTTATCGGTACCATTCCGATACAAGAATAGATACAATAACGTATAATCATTAATAATTAATTATCTCATATTAAAATCCAAGATGCCTGGAAGATGGATGTTTTTACCTAATAATATGGTAGTTGATTGTAACTGTTTTGAAATTATTCTAATCCTGTTTTAATGTTCAGTATATTTAAGCTGTTTGCAAACGATGTAAAAATGTCAAAGCTGACAAAAAATAAACTTGAAACACACCCGTATATAATGAATAAGCTATTTAACATCCTTCTATTAAATATACTTTCACGATATTTCATAATGTATAATCAATTTCAATTACAATTACAAAGAAAAAAATGTATTTATCCTGATAAAAATAGAAACATAAATAATTTTCAATTAATTTATTGCACAAACTTATACTAAATATTATATGTTAAACTAGGCCAATATCGCTAATTTTATTGTTTGCTAACAATATCCTCGAATATCTTGCTGTATTTATTAACAATTCCCTTAAATATTCAACTCAGAGCTTAACAAATTGAATATGCACCTATTTAATTTGGACATTAATTTTCATATTTTCAATTTCAGAAAAGCACTATCGACAATTTTGTCATATGCAAATCATGTAGAAATTAATACGATATTATGTTTAAGCTATTGTATAATAATACAGTTAAATATGCTTATTCTAATACGGAATAAATTATTGATGTATCAAAAAAAGTTAAATGTTCGTTACGAAAAAAATTGGCTAATCTATTCAAACCGTCTAGAAATTTATTTTGCAAATTTAAATGATTTTGCATTTTGAAATCTATGACATAAAGTAACGTAATAAAAATCAGTTAATTTCATTTAAATGTGGTTTTCTTTTACTATCAGTAAATGAATAGAATTGTGTTGCATATGTCGTGGGATGCACTGCGCAGTGAAATATACGTCAAAATAGACAAAATTTTCCATTTTCAAAATATTTTGGAACAAAATTGTATTGGTCAAAATATTTTATGTAGACGTCGTACATAAAAATGTCTGGTGCTTTTGAAT
>JAGVSQ010003174.1:0-22364 GCA_022683975.1 Rhyacophila evoluta | reverse complement strand
CAATATAAAATAAGCCTTCGTTCGCTTGTTTTTGGCCCAGCCTGGACGCAGCATACATAATATGTCTTTCATGTCATAGAAGACTTATAACGCAATATTACTTCGGGTATTTCCAGTATTATTTATATGTAAATAACATTATTTTACAGCTGACTATAGCTTAAACGTAATTTTGTATGCTAAATTTTGATAGCTGGTTTGATACTGTTAAGGATATTATAATATTATATTCATTCATCAAACCAAATTTATTTATAAATCCATACAAGTCACGCGTACTTATGGTGGCATACTTTTTCCTCTTACATCTCATAAACAAAAGTTAATCAAGTGAGTTAACCGTCGATACATGAGATGAGTTTACTGGCATACCTCCATATTTCGGGAACCATATGGAATCTGTCTGATCGCTATCGGTGATTTCATTTGTTTAATTTATATAACTATGTTCTTCCAAGTAAAAAATAATGTAAATAATTAATATACGCGTATATTGTAAGTTCAGTCATGAACGAATTAAGAAATACGATTATGTTTATTTATAATATATTTGACTCGTCATTCAAAATTCATCCGTACACATTTACATGCCATAAACATTTAATAAACATAAAATAAACTTATCCGAATCATTTTCTCAATATTTATAGTGTTTATTAGTAATAAATGTATGGATACATCATCATAATAGTTATTAAATCCCACTTTTATATTCATCAAAATAATTGCTGAATGGATTAATTTAAAGAATATTTAGATGTATGGTTAAATTTGACAGCAAAACACGTTGTCACATAAAAATAAGTTCGTATTCACCATTAATTATGGAATTATAGAGTAATTCACAGTTTTTTTTGTTAACGTTATATCAATATCATGGAATATGTCTTTAATAATTTAATACTTAATGTTTTTTAACAACTATTTCCAGGTACGTCCGATCAGTACAAGGGTTACGACGTAACAAAGACAGGAAGAAATTTTTTCTGTTTTCTCTTTACGGATGGGGTGTTCCGTTGCTGTTAACTTCATCTACTTATCTGTTAGACATATATGACGTGGCACCAGGGTGGCTGGATCCCAATGTAGGACGATCACAATGTTGGATTTCCACCAGTGAGTAGCTGACACAAGTACCTAAAGTGAATCTTTAGTACTGTTGTTTCGTTGGATAAGACAACATTTGACGGTTATTCTTGCAGTATCGGACATTATTAATATATCGTTGAGCTATGGATCCATAGAGTAAACATTTTAGTCCGAGTTTTAGTACCATTATCATGTTTACTTTGGGATAAAAGGTTCAAAATTGAATTGCATACTCAATAAATTACAAAAAAACTGTACATACTACTTTCTTAGGTACTCTTTTGTCAAGACAGCCTATGGGTGACATTTTAAATTTGCCGCCATTTCTTCTGTTCCATTTTCTACTTTTATGAGTGATTTTTTACAACATCTACGCGTTGTTCGACTGTAGACTTAGATTTCACTCTACAAGTACACTGCGCATGCTCAGCCGTTCAGCATTTCAGACAAGTCTCTGTGGTGTATGGATTTCATCAAAACTACGCACACAGCAGGCGGTCAGACGTGACAGTCAACGAGTGGAATTGAATAGTAACGGTGAACTGTCAGTTTAACGACGAACTTCAGACCTTTCTCTGTCTGCGCGCAGGATCATATGATTTAATGACACCAATTGAAAATGTTTTGTCTGAATTTGCTGCAAAAGTGGCGGCAAATTAATAATGTCGGCTCCTTTTGGGACAGCGATACCTGGCTATATACTATACGCGTATTGTATTACAGATTATGATTCGGAGTAGTTATTGTTTTTTAATGCGATTTGGGTGTACATAATTTCGATATTATTGTGATTTTTGTTCGATCGCCAAAACAATATTATGTATGTAATAAATCATTTTTTGTGGTATTTTGATTATAAACCAAATTTAATCGGTATCTCTGTTGTTTTACGAACAAATTTTGTCAGTAATTAATAAAATTATAAGGTTTTATATTTACTTTCATACATTATTAGTATGTAATGATATTTTTAAAATTTCAGGTGTATTTAAAGCTCCTGTGCTAATTTTGTTCATATTGCCAGCGGGGATTCAGATCGGTATGAACATAGTATTGTTTGCTCTCACGGCCATTCATTGTAACAAGGTCAAAAATGAAATTCACCGAATGCAAGCTAGCAGCTTGGGTGAGCGGTGCAAGAGGAAATTCGTTGCTGACAAAGCAAAGTAAGCAACATGTGGCAACATTTATTTTCATTCTCATTAACTTTTAGATGAACATTATCACAATCATTTTGATGGTGTAGTTTTTTTTACAAGTTCGCGCATCGATGCCGAAAGTTACGGGCTTGAATCCCGCAACTGCATAAGGATTGAGCAATTAACTACCAACGAATTCTTATGAAAAATTTGTCGATATAAGTCATCTTATTGTAAACATCTATATGGCAGTAAAAAAAGTTTAACAGGGGTGGGCTTTTAACTTTCAGGAGGTGAAAAATGATATACTACCTTAGCCTGAATGTTTGCAGTTTATTTACACAAAAATAAATGTATACATTGGATAAAAAAATAAATATAAATGTTTTTTGTGAATACTCATTATATATTATAATATATTGTATTGGAGCATGCATTTTTATATTGTATATATGTAAGCTATTTACAAGTATACTAGTTTGGTACTTGTAAATTTAGGATTTTTAAAATACACTAGACATGAAAATCAAGCCCGCATTCCCCTGATGCAAGGCGCGCACAGTAACCTCTCCGCTATCGGGTAGTTTATACTATATTTCTAGAATATATATATATAAAATAAATGATAAAGTTTAACCTCTTAACTGCCACAGTTCAGTTAAACTGCTTTTTATTACATTTTGGTTTTTCAAACTAATTAGTTGTGTAAGTAGATTCAACTGAACGATGTTCTTGTAAATGCTCTTTTTTTTCTCCTGATCTAGTCAATTAAAAATATAAAACATTATTTGCAAGAGATAAATTAAGATATCAATGTATTCCACATACAATATCAATTAAATATAATAGTTCCATCTCTTGTTAACTAAATGAGTCCACTGTAGAATGTCAATATCATCATTAGCGTATAAAATTCATGGAACAAAATGTAAGTTTTTCAATATATTCATATTTTGTATAGTATTATTTAATCAATATAAATGAACTATTATTTTTTTATGTTTTAGATATACGATGAATTTAAAATTGTTTCTTGTGATGGGAGTCAGCTGGGTGTTGGAGATTGTTTCATCTCTCTATGATGAACCACATGAACTGTGGTATGTGTCAGATTTCTTCAATACTCTGCAAGGCATTCCATTGTTCTGTATTCTTGTGCTGAAGAAAAAAGTACTGCGCCTTATGAAGAAGCGATTTGGTATGTATATGGCGCATAATACAAAGCTCAGTACAGTCGATGAAATTGATAGTTATTACCGTACCATCAGATCAACTGTCTATATGATTTTTTATAAAAGACATAATGGTAAAAATTTACATTATCCTTTTAGAAAAAGGGTAATACGATAGAAGATAAAAATGATTAATACTAGTATATAATGTTGTGATATAAATTAACACATTATATCTATAATTTTTAATGATATATTAAATGAACAAAATTTTTCTTGCCTATTACAAGTTTTAGGTAACTGTTTTAGATGTAAACTTTTGAATACAGATAGTTGTCGACTTACAACCACAATTCGTTCTGATAATAAAGTTGATGTGGTCGTAAGTTAGCTTATGTAATAATTTCAGTACATATGTAAATTATGATTTGTGATGGTATTGTAAGACTGTTTTCTATGTTATTTATAGTCAGTGTATCACCACTGTCATTTATCAGATTTCTCTGATGATTTTTTTATTTTTATTTTTAGAGTTTGTCTTTGTTTTCTTCATCATTAGCATTCCTTATATTCAGATAACTTTACGTATCATCACTATGTTTATTATTTTTGTATTTGTTAAGATTAAGCGAACAAAAAATACAGTAAAATTGGCTAAAAATTAAACTATTAATAAAACATATGAAAATAAAAAGAGCAGGTATTTGTTCTACTTATAAAAATTTTATCGGTCGCTTGTTTGCGATTTCCACACTACGTAAAAACAATATTTTTTATTTCAAATCAAACAATCAGTAGTCTTTCTTTGCTTTTTGTCAGGTTAAGAAATTGACATTTTCCTTTTTGTAGACACTTTGAATGGTTATGATCGAGAGACAACTTTAAAATGTGTTTTAGAACATTTAATTAAACCATGAGTTAGTGAAGACGGGCGACCGGTCATGGATTGTGGTCATATAATCAAACAATTTTATGTTGCATATGTCGAAAGTCGACGACTACCTGTATTGAGTGTCGGTAATTAAATTAAGAAATTTTTGAAAAAACTTGTTTGGAGCTCTTAAATTGTGGTATTTTTATCCATTAATCAAATAGTATTACGTGTGGAATATATGAGAAATTTAAAACAGTGAAAAAAACGTCCCTATCAATAATGATTAATATTTATATATCAGATTTGTTAGTTATACACACACAAAAGTAACAATTCTGAATGGTAAAATCGTACCTAACGAGGAAAAATCATGTTATTTTCATATACACAAGTGTATGTATTTGGATACAAAGAAAGAACATTCGTTGTCGGTACATTGGTATAAAGAATAAAATGGAAATATCAAAGAAGTTATAAGAATTTATTTCAGATCATTTGTGATATGGGTATTATAACGAATGATTCGGGAGTTCTTAATCTATTTTGCTTTTATACACACTTGTAAAAATACATTTGAAACATTCATTTTCTTAAAAATAAATTTGCTTATTAAAACCTGGGCCTATTTTTATAAATTCTGTGCTTTGCAAATAGTGACATGACTGCTTGATTTCTAGATATTATATATTATGGAATATATATAATATTGCAAAAATTCTATGAAGGAATTTTCTTTTGCTTTTTTAGGAATCAGTGGCGATCAACACAAACCTGGTGATCCAATAATCCATTTATTCTAAATATGATATGATACCTAACATTGATAACATTTTTCACTAACTGTAATAGTGTTTTAACTAACCATACTACATATTTAAAACTAATGTAATTTTCTTTATATTTATTAATTAATAAATGGTCAATACAGCTTTGACTATTGTCACATTTTAAACAGTGCCGATATTAGGATGTACTACAGTTTTAGCTTCCTAGAATATGAAAAAGTATATTTTCTAAATCGAAAGTTACTACATTGTTTCAACTAAACATAAGAAGTCATAGATCAAATAAAAGAAATAGACCTGCAGGATTTTTTCTGTAGTTTTTGAAAAAGTAATTTATTTCCTCTTAACAAATCAGTTTCTTCGTGTTTCAAACAGCTTTTGCGATAATATTATTGTATACTCAATAAGAGCATAGTGGCAGAAATGTAAACAAATTAATTACATCACTAGAAATAAACCACTACCAGATTTCGATAAGCTCTAAGATGTTGAGTTTGACAGCAATCAGGTTAATATCTACATTTTCATTCATTACAGAATTGTGATTAATCCTGTATAAGAGTTGTTATAAACTAGTATGAAATGTAATTTGAATAAATAAAATGAAAACACATTCTAAGTCGATGATGATGTCAAATAGATTGATGTGATACACAACTGAATTATATATTTGTTGAATTTACAAATTTGGTTTTATATTCAATAATAACTCATTATTATTTAATCATTTGTTAAACATTGTGTTTTTTATGACATATCTATAGTAAATTTATGTTGACTATAACTAACATTAATTAACTTTTCCTTGTGTTGTAATAATGCTACTTATAACTTGCAGCATTAGCCTTTTTTGTTTTGATTAATTTAAAAATTATACATATATATATGTAAATTAAACTATTTTAACACATCACTTGAAATTCCAAAAATTTAGGCTGGCTTGATATGAGTCTAATATCAAATTAAATGTGCATTTCCATCATTAGCTTACTGACTAGCCCTTGTAAAATTATTATAAGATACATTAGCCAAATAAAAAAAAACTATGATCTCACTAATAGTCCCATATTAAAACAATAGATAAAAGTCCATCGTATTCATTAGTTCTAAACTATTTAAATCATAAACTGAACAATGAACTGTTTTCCAAAATGGTTTTCACAATAAAATCTTAGATATTCGATACTTCAGCAATGGAGTCAGGGTGTCCTCTATTGATTTTATAAGATATTAAAACTTTTACCACCAGATTATCATTCCCTCGTTAATTATAAACAAAAATGAGTATTTTTCATAATTAAATTTAAAAATCTATGAATTCCCATACAATGTTATTTACCATAAATTGATTATACTCATTTCCAGAGTACTAATAAAGTTTTGTAAGAATTAGTGTAATATTATATTCAAATTTATATATATATACAATAGAAAAGCATCCATGTCAGAGTAACATGATCAATTATTTTGTTGTTTTTTTGCAGAAGATTGTTCCTTTCTTCGTTTGTTTTTTTTGTACATAATTCACATAATATTAGTTGCTGATTGAAAATAATTTGAAATTTGAACTTTTATATGAATTGTTATTTGCAATCCGAATTTTGAATTTGCCAGTATTAAAGCTACACGATGTTTGCATATTGTGTGAATACGCAGCTTAAAGATACTGAAAGGCAAAATCATAAAATGACGAAGTTCACAAATTTTAAATAGTTTGGATGTTCATACTTATGTGTTCGTATATATATAGCATATATTTACAGCAACATGATAAATGCACCATAATAATAATATATAGTTTCTATGGAAACATTCCAAATTATGGTTTGATAAAATCAACTGTGATACATTTAAAGTGTTAGCTGGAATAAGTTTCAAGCAAAAGTTTTGTGATTTAATCTTGTGTTTCTTCCATATCCATTTCATAACTGTAGCTCTGCCAAAGACAGCTTGTATAGAGTATATTTATTGGTGATAATAAAAATGTTTAAAAAAAGTCTTCATAGAACACAAGTCCGGCTATTTAATGTCCTTCAATCAAAGGAGAATAATTATCATTTCCTTGTACTATACATGTAACCATACTAACCATAGTATATTAACACACTTCTTAGTACTTCAATGAAATGAAACTGACATTAGCCATGCTTATATGGTAGAAACACAAATACAAAATTAAACTATCTTTCCACACTCATAGATACTGCTATATTTGTAAAGTACACTGGACTCTCTTTTTGTACTATCAGACTATAGACAAATTTTATCACTTGAGATATCCAGAGCCTGTGTAATATTTCTTTTAAAAATTGAGTTTTACTGGACTTAAGCAAAGAAAAATTAAGGGATGTAGCTCCATGTAATTTTGAAATTATCTAAAAAGAATATCCGGTGTATAAACACCATATAAGAAAATGTTCTTGCACAATTAGGATATTTAAAAATAATCTTATTTATAATCTTTCAGCTGACACTTTTCTTTAACACAATTGGTATTGGGTATAATTAGATGCTTACTAATTTTGATGTCGAGTGTATAAAAATATTACTGCTTTCGTAACTAATCAAAATCACCTTTCTTACTATTTAAGGCTTAGAAAAGAGTGGTCCACGAAGGAGAAGTGAATTGACAATGGGAGCGACCACAACATCGGCACTTTCTACCTCTTGTTCGGAATCAAATGGGAAGAAACATATGGTTGGCAACATGTCATCTCATAGAACATCCATTCCTTCAATGAATAACAGAAAAATCTCAACATAAACATTAAAGATATAACCATAGATGTTATGTAGCATGATGTAAGTTACAATTTTGACATTAAAATACTAATGATGTACCACTTTTTGGTTTGTAAATATGAAGATTAATTCCCAAATAATCTACTTCATTCTTTCGGGTATTATTTTGTTAAGTACCTTAGGTTATAAATATCTCATTGCATTCATTAGGAATGATCTAAATTATACTTAAATTGTTTTGATAAGATTAGTATTAATCTACTTAAAAACACATTAAGAAATATTATTGATAGTTATCCTCCATTGTCTAGTGGAAAGCACATGTGGTTATAATTTTTTTTAATTCAATGTGTTTTTGTGGCCAAAATGTGCACCCTAATGTATTGAGTAAAAACTTAAAGGTTAATGATGTTAACTTTTTAAGGTTGTTTCAATATGTGTAGGTACACATATTATACCTTACAGCAGAAGCGGTAATTTACCTTTGTTTAAATTATTATTTAAAATATGTAATGTAATGAAGTGAGCATTGTTTATCTATAATATTTATGGAGCTTTATACTGCCAAGTACTTTTCTTTACAGAATTTTCTGTGTTGTAATAAATTTACTATTAAAAATTGATGTACTAAGATATTCTTATAACCAGTTTTCTTTTTAATTAATAAATTCTGAGCTGTCAATTTTTAAATCTACGTCTTGGCAAAATTTTTTTGTTTTATTTGAACATTCCATAAGTCAACTATTCAATTTTAACTCTAGTAAGAAGCAATGAATTTGTGCAGTTAGTATTTTAAATTTATTTTTGATGAAAATGTGTATATTTTTTTTGAACATGCATTGGATATCATGTTTTCATTCAGCAAAGCAAAATATCTTTTGATATACTTATATTTGCATTTACTTAAAATATAATTTAAGATACATTTAAGTAATTTTATATATTTTTAAGTAATATAGATGTTTGTCTATTAGCCATATAATTTATAAAACGTTACTGTCGAATTATTATCTATAATAAGTGATAAAATACAACATAGTTGTGAAGTGGCTCAGTGAGAATAATATAGATGCAATAATTTATTGTATATTGCATTCAAATATTTTTTGCGAAGCTGTTGTCTCTTTAATAATTATATTTTATCACTCCATCAGCTATTTTCTGAATTCTATAATTGTATAGTTGATTTTATTTTATGCATTAATTGTAATGTACAACAATCAAACGCAAAATAATAAAAAAATTGATAGCTCTTTGATTCATTTGTTTTTATTGTCAATGAGATTTATTTACATTATATAGGTTTATAAATACTGAACATTAGGTAATTTTTGGTGAAAAATGAACATATTAGATAAATTATTCACATCACAAAATTAAAACTAGACTTCTGCTGTCTTTAAGAAGAGGGCGCTAACTGATATTGTCAGCATTTCGAGTAAAATATGATTAAAAATTAATATTATCATACATACACACTGATTCTATATTTTATAATATAGAAAAACATAGGACAGACGTGTTACAGAATAATGTTAAAATATATTTTCAATTTTACTTTTAGAGACAAACATTACAACGATGTCACATACCGCCGTCTTCTTTAAATCAGCAAGATTCTCAACAACTTCTTATACTAATTATCTGTCTAATATCTTTACCATATTCTAGATACTTAATATTGAATAAGATAAACAAAATATTTAGGATAAGAATACCTTCTAGAAATTCTTTACATGTAATAATAAATGTAGTTGCATTATACATTTAATACACAATTAACATCCAATTTTCACCCCTAAGGAATAACTTACTTATAATGAAAATTATCAACACATTACAATATAATACTATTAGTTAAAAATTATAAGGAATGTTCTTTAGTACTTTATTATTTATGCATTCGTAAAATGACAAGGTTCTTTAAATTAATCTTAAATTCAATATTAAATACAAATAACAATACACTTATAGTTTATTTTGATTTCATGAGCATCAATGAAATATTGTCACACAGTGATTTACTTAAGGAGATATCGTTGCAAAATATAAAGGTAGTATGTTCTATAATATCTTTTAGACCTAATTTTACATTCAACATTACATGTTGAAGTTTTAAAAATAACTTTTTACACTATTTCTATTAGTTCACAACTAAACTACGGGTAGATAAATTTATCTTTTTATACAATTAGTAAATTCTTGCAATAATTAATTAGTTTCAAAAATGGTGATAGTATAAATTGTTTCAATAACCATTTAAGCATAAATGAATTGTTGCAATCACTTGAAGTAGTACCATAAATAACAGTAAAGTCGTTACTATTAGGTTTTGACAACAGTCAACGACCTAACGTGATAGCAGTGATTGATCACAAGTGTGTTCAGTGAGTCACAACCAAAACGAACAAATTGTGCTTAGATTGGGAATAGTGATTTTTAGATTTGACAAGATCACGCAGGATTTAATGCAACATTTTAAAAGAAATTACTGTGAAATTGTTGTTGGTATGTTGTTGAATCAAATGATAAATAATTAACAGGTGGTACAAAGCTGTATTTTTATGCTTATATTATAAGCATCAATATAGCAAAAATTATCTTCTAAAAAGAATGTTCATGTCATCAATATTAAATTAACGAGATATGGCTTAGAAGCATGGATGATGTGTACCATAGTCTCTTAGAAATTAAAAAAGTGAAGCAATAAATTGTTAAGAAAGTAGCTTATAGGGTAAATGTTGTGAGCCGGACAATATAAAATTTATCATGATTTAGCAATAACTCGAACATTATTTGCTTTTATAGATGAATAAAGAGAAAAGTGGTCTAAGAATTTATCTTATCAGAATTAGTAGATGGTGGAAAATAAAGAGAAATACAAGATTTTGCGGTACAAAAGCATAAGCCTACACCAGGCTGCAACTTCAGGAGCTTCTCTATTATAGTGATTTAGGCATGGATCTACTATATGGTTGAAGAAGTTTTATTTGCTTCGTAATATATTTAGGTAACAGTAGATATTTGAATGCACTGAAATGATAATATCACACAAACCTACTTATAAAAAATATATTCATACCTAACAAGTGGGGACTTGATCAGCAAGCACCAGTTATCGTTATTTTCTTCCAGAATTTTTATATTGATGTATTTCCATCGGAATAAACAAGATTAGATATAGAATATTTGGAAAAATTAAATGATAGGTACAGTAGAACCTCGATTATCAAAAAAAAGCGAGAATTGAAATGGTCTGGATAGCAGAAAATACGAATAATTGAGACAGGAAAAATATAAATTGAAATCTTATAATACATATGTGGTGTAAATATTTTTTTATCGATTTTGTTTATGGGTTTACAAACTGCGCTTAAATACATACAAGTAGATATATACAGATTATTGTTTTTGTGGAAAACTCAAGTATGTATTGATTTTTGGTTAAAGATAGCTATCCTTTTCAAAACCACCAAATCACGCATACTTTAAACAAATATATGTTCTGTTGAGTCATATTCTTCCAGTCTCTCAAACAGCTTCATGTCTACATGGAAATATTAAAATGGTTCAGAATGTGTAGGACCAACAATCTCCTAATTGGCATCATTTCCATATTGTCTTGGACTTGTTAAATACCTCCTTAATTACTTTGTCGTTATTAAAAAATTGGACTCGGGGAATATTTTGCATCACAACTTAACCAATTTGGATATTTAAACCCGTTTCATCAGCTCTGTAATAATACTTTTCGCCATATTATTAGATAAAAAACGTACCGATACATCACTCTTTTCAAAGCATCAATAATATCCGGTTTATCTTTTAAAGTTAGTATAATACACTTTCTTTAAGTTACATGGGTGATAGTCAAAATTCGAATAGTCGAGGTTTGTATAATAGAGGTTCCACTGTATGTGAAATCGACTTCATTGTGTACATTCAAAATACCATATGACAATAAAAACCACAGACTCTTTCTCTGCTGATGTTGATAACCTTTTCGGATTTATTTGATATCTCTATCGTGATTTTAATGAGATGATAAAATTATGAATGGAGATAATTATTTACAACATGATGTGTAATTCAAACAGTTGTTGTCTTACCATGAACATTCACATCAGAATTGATTAATGGTTCACAATTTTAAAAAACTAATAGTTTTGATGTAACATAGTAAGACTAAATATAAATACATATACTTGTTTCATACAAAAGCTTCACAGAGCCACGTAGCTACCGAGAAAAATATTCTACTCTAAAAATAAGAAGCCAATATTAGATATTTACAGTGATAATACTTTTTAAAATCAGTTTTCAATATCATGAAAACGAGCATGTATTAAGTAGCAGATTATTATTAAATCATAATATCTCTTTCGTACTTTAAGAACTTTATAGTTCCTACCAATGAATAATTTATTTATAAATATCAGTTATAAACAGAAAATGACTGTAGATATTGATTCCAATATACTATGAAGTATGATGTGTTGTAGTGACGGAGATGTCTTCATATGATATCAAACTTGATGGATAGCATGTGTTGGAGTTGGCGGCGGCAGGGTGATACTATTGTCTCCTGCTTCGGCATCGTCAGAGATTTCTTTTTCTTCTTCTTCATCGATGATTGAAATATCTCTTATAGAAGGACGATGCGATCGTCGCCAACCTATAATTTTACATTTGCCAATGTATCAATATCTTTCATTGTATTGTTGAAGATACTAATTCTGTCTTGATGTATTTTTAAATATGACCTACAGAGGTAAGGATCCTATCATCAACTTTTTGTAATATAAGATAGATGGCATCATTAATCAAATGTATTTTTTAAAGAGACTTGCAATTCTCCTAAATTTATGATTAATTTATCAAAACTGCCATCTAGGATTAAAAATATTTAATTTAACATTGAAGGGATTCAGATCATATACAAATGATCATCACATATCGTTGTTATAGATTGACAAAGAAGAATGTGATTATTTTATGCTGTACAAACGACCAAGAATAAAAAATAAGTGAAATGAAAATAAAATAATATAATAAAAGAAATAAGATAATACCTTCTAACACTTGAGGCTGACGAGTCTTCGTTAATAATTTTGGTCCAGACAATGAAATAAGAATGGCCCCTAGTGGAGCAGTTAGCACGATTGACAGTATGCAAATCATCAGAACATTATTTGCATATTCAATTTCTTCCTCTGTACCTTTTTGTTTTAGTACTGTGTCCAAAGCAACAGGACCAAGAGCCGCCTTAAGAAAAAAATTTAGAAAAAAATTCATTACCAAGGCATTTTTAAAACTTTTCAAGGTGTTTTTATTTATGTTAATTAAAAATTTTGATATTTTTATCAAGTTATTAAATTACAATAAAACTGCACACATTTAATTAAAAAAAAAATCTAGGTACTGACATCTATTGTTGAAAATAATAGCAACTATTATACAAACTGACCATAATACATTAATTTTTCCAGATATCGTGGGTTCCAAATTCTTTATACTATTTTCATTAAAAATGAATTATATATATAGTTTATCCATATATGAGACAAACCTGAACAGTAGCTTTTGCCATCCACGAAAGTCCAACGAAGAATTTCTCTCGGGTGTTGAGATTGCTTCCAAAGCCAATTGCCGCCGTTGCTAAAATTCGAATGACTACACCAGTTATGAGACATCCGACTCCAATGGAGACGACTTTAGGGTCCAGTTCATCGATCTATAAAAAGAGTTATTTACGATGCATAAGATAAAACATTCTAGATAGCCGTTAAAAATGAATCTATCTTATTGCTTTCATGACCAAATGCCATCTATCGCATATCTGATAAAAATAGAATTTATTGTATTGTTTGGTATTTTATGTTCAAAAATTTTTAACCCATTTATAATTAAACACAATTCTTATATAATATGTTATTAGTTTAAATACAAACATTACCTTGACTCCCGCACCAGTTATTCCAAAAAGAATGGGTTCGAATATCATCCAAAACACTTCAAAAGCTGTCGCCACCGGATTATGCTCTACATCCCATCCTTGCTGCGACCAGTGAAGACAGGAAAAGAATGCAGCAGCAATTACTGCTAATGGACCTATGGAAACCACAGAAGTATAAATAATATAATTGAAACAAATATGATAAACATAAATTTTACTATGGGCACTTTGTTACTACACATCTAGTCAATAAGATTGAGTAGGCATTTGCAATTCGGCTCTCTAACGATTTGTTCATATTATTTTCTAAAAAAGCCTTTCATAAATCGGATCTGCACCTTATACTTTACTTAAATAAACTCTTATATGGTTCCCACTGAGCAGTTGATCGATAATATAAAAAACGTTACTTGTAATACACTTACTTATGATGATTAATTAATGCGAAAGAAGTACTATATCTTCATACAATAAAAGTTTGTCTTCAATTTAAATATTATAAATTAAAAATAAGATTTTGTCATAAATTTGTGATATTTACCAGCTCCATCATAGCCAATAAGTTCAGACCCCAATACAGCTACAAGTCCTCCGAGAAAAAGCATCAGAACTCTTAGAGGAACTACGAATGGGTCATTTTTTTCCGGTACATATTTTGCCAAGCAGCCCCAAAGTACACCGAAGCCAATCCCACCGATAATGGATAGCGGACCCTGAAATGTAGTACATTCTGGATTTAATTTTATGGGATTATTATATTAAGCATGGAGAGACGGGATATAAGTATATTAAATTTATCTATTTTATTATTGGATGAAAAATATTATATTTGGAAGGTGTTATTTATGGTTAAATAAAAAAAAATCACTCAATATTGTTTGGCCAATTATTTATAAGATTTTTGATTATTGTTGGATTTAAATACGCACCTGTATGATTGTGTAAGTTAGAGAGGACGAGGAAAACATGATACTGAAAATGATGCCAAATATGGCAACACTGGTGGCGTCATCAATTCCGGAAACGGCTAGCACGAGAGTAGGAATTCCTTTTGCCACACCGTAGCCTTTCCCTCGTAGCCTGAACAAGCATGGTACTACAACGGCTGGTGACACGGCAGCGATGATAGAACTGAGCAAAAAAGCTGGAACATAAAACCGACTAATATTGAAATATTTTCAATTCAATTTTTGTGGATGTATATTTGACCTGATTGTGATAGATTTCAAATGAAGTATTAACGATTACGCAAGAAGTGGTGTATAAATTAATAACGTCGTCTTAGTAACGAAGGTCACGAGTTTAAGTCATGCAGTTGCATAAATTATTTAAAAACAATCAAACGTATCGGACTGGAAGTACAATTTTCGTGAAAAACAATCAGTCACGATAAATCCTCAAATTATGGGTATATATCTATCTATACATAATATATAACCAATATTTTATTTCTAATATTTAAAAAATGTTGCCTATAAATACAGTGAAACATTTCTAATTCAAATTTCAAGGAAAGGGCCAGACAGTGTTATTATCTGGGTTTACATTTACAGAGGTATTCCAGATTACACTAACAAAATTTCAACTATAGAGGTTTGTATAATTTCATGATTACTGAGATTACGTACTATAAGTAATTTAGAAAGAGATAAAATTTTATTGAAAATACTACCTAAAAAAAGAACTAGTCATAGAGATATAAAAGGTACAAAATTCAAGTAATAAGGGGCTTGAGGCTTTTTGTGAACAGAACATATTATACATTATTTCGATGCTGAGGTGATTTAGGCTAGCTGAGATTTTATTGTACATGTAATAATTAGGTAAGGTTGTTTAAAATGTGGCACTTTATAATGTTTTCGAAATAAAAGTGAACAAAGCTTACGAGTACATACTTGAAATAAACATTGTAAGCAAATTGATATACATTAATATAAAAGCACTCTTTGAGCCTACAATTTGATTGAAATGCAAATACTCTTGAGATTAGGAAGTTTCAGCAGTATGCGCCGAAGGAGAGGAGGGTAAACAAGGAGGGCAAGGTGTAAAAGTTTCCGCAGACGGTACTCCTCGGTATCTTTTACATTTTGTTATTAAAATGATTTAAATACTGATATAAACATATACAGTGTACACTAGTTTAGAATGATTTAAATATTGCAACTGTATGGAAGTTATTAGATAAAAATTCAACTGAAAATGTGTGATTTCAATAAAAATACCAGATACAATGCATATTTATAAATATATTATTTTTTTGGCAAAAATATCTGCACGTCCATATAGAGTGACAATGTCTCTGTATATTTATTTCATTTCCGTTTCAAGACGTATAAATTATGTGAATCTGTACAAATTGAATGTCGATTTTGACTGACTACAATTCCTGAATTGGTAGTAGAAAATTATTTAACCCATTGGTCATCTATTTACATCCTTCACCTACATCATTCGGAAAAGCCAACTGTCAAATGCGTGTTTTTCCACTGGGTCGTGCCAGGCGAATATAATAATTCAATATTATTTAAGAAAAAAAAAATCACTACAGTTAAACGCCAGCACAGTCAATAAATTATTGTATATGCTTACCCCAATCCCATGGAAGACCCAGTAAAAAGTGAGTCATGACCGCAATGACGATACATTCTATTATCCACGGCACCAGACCAAGCTTGAGGACAGTAAGGAACAGCTTCTTCATTGCAGGTGGATCCAGGTCTAACCCAGCTCTTGTAAGAATTATCACAAGTGCGAATTTCCTAGATATATAAAAAAATATAACTAATGAACAATGTCGAATGACCGGATTTGCTTTTATAAATCGACTGAAAGTTAATACGAGTTGTAAATAAATATTTTATCTCATTTAGGTCCGGGTATACAAAGTATTTGGCTGACAAACAATGTTAGAAAATCAAGAATAACGTACAAATGTACGTTTAGGTATCTATTTAAAATACTTATATAATATAGATCACTCGTCATGACTATCAATTGCAATCTAATTTATTCGACTCTTTTTTAAAATGAACTGTGTTTTTACTATCGGAAGATTTGAGAATTTTTGGATTTATCCTTTTAAAACTGCTTAGTATGCAATTATCCACTTTTAGCGTGTTTATATATTCCATGACACTCCCAATCACATTTGTAATTTCCTCTTGAACTTAAAACTTCTTTCCATTATAGCATCGTTTTCCATAAAATAATGTTATAAGTTATCAGTTAAATTAAGTTATCAGTTAAATAAAGTTCATTAATTGTTTTTAATTTGAAAAATGTAGCTGCTTTGCTGCAATTTTTTTCTGAGTATTATAGTAGATTCGTCTAACGACATTTCGACTAGTTTTTCTTCGTTAAAAGCATGGTCTTTCAATGTCTTGAATATCCAGATCATCAGATCCTTCTCCACCAATGCCACAATAAATGTTAATTATCTTTTCGTAGTCATCTTCTATTGGTGGTACAACATTTTCTTCAATGACTATTTATGGCCACATTTTTTGCCAGCTATTTTTTTTATTTGTTTGCTTATGAATCTAGTCGATTATGACGAATCAAGTGTATCAAGACGTCACCTTGCGGAGATTCAAATAATTCATTTCTGGATTGGTTTTCTTCATGCTGTGTGGCACTATAGGTCCCAAATTTGGAGCAGACATGGTGAAGAAAAAAATGATAAATTTGATAAAAGCGTCCTTCAACCGAAAATGAATAGTAATGTGTTGTGTAATATCTTTTGAGAAATTATAATAATTTTTTAAAATTACGAAATTCAGGACTAAATTGGTTGAAGCGGATATAATTTAAAAATAATGGAAGTAGTTTTTCGTATTCAAAGTGTAATACTTAGCTGCCAAGATTTAAAATAAATTAGGTGTCATTGACCGTAAAAGATTTTTTAGGTGGCTTTTGTTTGATTTTTGGATTTTTTGTGACTAGTTAAGAGAAAATTGAATTAAAAAACTTGTTAAGCAGTGAGGAATTGAACAAGGTTATACATTCTTCAGAAGAATGATTGTTTTGATAAATTGAAATGATTCGCAAACGCAAAAATATATTAATAGATTCTTTGAATGACTATTTTATACCATATCCTTTCTCATAATTTATTTAGTTATTTGAATTTTATTTAGTTATCTCATAGTTATTTAAAATTAAAAGTTATTTCGTTAGATGTGTCTTATTCACCTGAGTTCCGCTGTCACATGAGAGAGTTCGTGACTGAGGTTTATCCATCCGACGTTCTGCATGAGTATACCGACGAGAAGCATGCCTATGAGGGCAGGCAGAGTGGTCAACTTGAACATGAGGTAGCCCCCGAAATGCGCCGCGATCGCCAGGCAGGCAAGTCCAAAAAGTGGTCCCCCGGGAGCGACTGAATCTCCAATCAGGGCGTATAAAACGCCCCATATTAAAACGCCTGAAATTTTTATGACGTGTTTATTAACATGATAAATGTGTCCACAATAAATGCGGACATAATGCAGGAGAGGAGGAAAACATTTTTTGACAAAATAGAATGTTACTTGTACAAATTGGATACTTTTCTAGCACGATATTCGTAAGTATTGTGTTGATTGTCTACGGTTCATTGCTGTCAATTGCACGCTTATCTCGTGTCATGCAAGAATAAAATTGAAAAAAAACTCAAATTAAATTCATCGAGTATCCATTCACAGATATTATTAAGATAAAATACCTTATATGGAGGTGGATGAATCAATTATGACTAATAAAATATTGATATTATTACTTAAGAAAGAAATCAATCAATAAAGAAAAAAATTGCGCCTGTGTCACTATTACATGTATATGTACATTTTAGAGTCTCGTCTCGCATTTTACCACCATCATTAAGTGACAAGGAAGGTAAATCACTTTGTACTTTTATAAATATTTACTCCAAAGAGTATTCAATCGTGATTTTTTACAACCATGTATTTTAAATAACCGAAATATTCAGTAGAACAGTATTCTCGGCCAATTTTTTTCCGTAACATTCTTATGTTTGTGTATTTGGAGCACGTATGAAATGAAAGTCTTCATTTTTCAACCGAATACATATCTAATAATTGATACAAAAATAAAATACAAGCTTATGGAAACGGTACGATAGTATGGACCTTAGCACTGCCCAAATTTATAATACTATATTTTTTCGTGAGGATAAAATTAGTGTTAATCATTCAATGCATGTCTTGTTTCAAAATATTCATTCAACTAAGGGTCAAACTCGCGTCTTCCGGTTTCGACCGATTTGCAAGCACGCCGGTTTATCCTTTCAGCTAAGAACGGTGTCATTTTTTAGTATTGCGTATCTTATTTACGTTTAATTTACATGGCATATATGGCCTTAATTGTCATTTTGTCGAACTTGTGGAGTTGTGGCATAAGTTTACATTTAACAAAAGGCTTCATTTATGGATAAGTGTTGTTATAAATTAACACGTTTAAGTGTTGAAAGATTAAATTATCAACTCACTTATACAAATGAGCACTAGCCTCAATATAAATATTTAGAAAATGCGAAAACGGTGAGTGTTATTTTCTGCCCACGATTACTATGTTGATACAGGAATAATGTCGTTTTACTTGGAAACTATACGTTTAATATTGAATATATATTAAGTTTGTCATACTAATGTGTTCGTTTCTTGATTGTTACACAAAAAGATAATTACACACTTAATTGCTGTTATTATGAGGAAATAGGTATTGATAAGTGAATTTTTTTACTTGAATTTAAGCATAGATATAAACGTAAGTGTTTTAAGGAAATTGTTCTGATGAGTAGGTAGTGAGTTTAAAAAAAGTATTTACGTCTAGTGTTTTGATAATTTTATTACTGAAATATAAGAAAAAAAATGATACGTATTGTAATGCGCAGTTGAAAATATGCAATATTTTATTGTTTTCGTTTTTCCTCTGTTCACTTTACATCTCAAGGAAAGGAATTTTCCTTGCTCGAATAAAACTCATAATACTGCAGCGTTATGACAGATTTTTAATTACAGAAATAACTGCTGTCTGTCGATGTGAACTAACGTATTCTTCATAAGAAAATTTGAGAGGAAACTGATGTAAGTACATTGTCCTATAGTGTTAATTTTATATGAAACATAAATTGGACTTACTCTTTACTTTTAAGGTTTGAAAATAAACGTTAAAAATAAAGAAAAAAACTCTTATTTACTGTTTAGGGCTAGTTTTTTTTAACAAATGAATTGCTATAGAAATGCGCGACGGTTAATGACTAAAAATATTGTTTAATACTTTATTACGAGCTATTTTTTTTTCTCAATTAATGTTTTGTAGCTAATACTATCAGAGTATTAATTGGTTTTGGCCGTCATCTAGTTTATTTATAAACGATACGAAAAGTATAATAAGCACGAGATGTCACAAAACTACTTGTATTACAATCGTAATTTAGTTTTTTACGCAGAAAAAACAAAATTCACCATATTAAATAATTAGCCACTAATCTGCATATAATATTTTTAGTCTCTTGTTAACGATAATGTTAAAAGTTGAAAGTAAAATAGTTGACGTAAACATGTGAACAGTGAAACTTACTTTCGGATACTCTTGATAACTAACTAGGAATTAAATTAATCAAGCACTTACCTATTAAAATAATAGCAAGAATTTGAGCAAACTGTCTGTAAGTGGGACACATGGGGTAGGGGCAGAACTTTTGCCAGTGGGGAGGCTCCCACGATGGCGTTGCGTCTTCGTGGTGACATTTCGTGCAGAAAATAAACCACCATGACCTAGAAAAGAATAACAGCACTTATCAGGTCGTTTTCGCCGCATGTACATCGTTATGCTTTGAATGCACGTTGCATAATGCATTACAGAAAATTGATGTTGTCGTTTACCTCCATAATAGATTTATAACATTACAACAAAATTGTGTTGAATACATTCTATCCTTATACTCCTCTAGAGTCTTGAGACTATTCATACTGGATTTAGATAAATATTTTGATTCGTAATAGTATATATATTGGTGTGATCTATTATATATGGATGAATAATTAAGATTAAGCTGTTTCTTCTCAAATATTTATAATAATTGAGAATCGGTTAAAAGTTACGTTTAATGATTAGAAAATAACTAATGTTAAATAAAAAATGTCAGTTTTCTATTTATGAATGTTAACAGATTCAAATTCCAGTATTTTATTTTATTGTTATGATCAACTTCAATTCTTGTAGTTTCATAATAATTTTAGAATTATTTTAAAGTGAAATAGAATTCTACACATTAATGTCGTCACGCAATTTTTTCCATTTCTGACGATTTGTTGATTTGGACGATTATTTAAAAAAAATCCTGTATGATTTTACATTTTGTGGTTGTCTAAAGCTGTTATAGTTGAACTGAAAATGACAATAATTCATTTCTATTCACATTTTCTATAAAATCCATATCAATAAAGTTAAAAAAACATATTTTAAACAATTTTACCTTCGTACTGCATCATCAGAAACATATACATCCGTTTTTCTAGAGTACGCTGAATCTGTTGTGGATACTTTCTTTGATCTAAATTCATTTGGTATATTTGGTCTATCTGATTTCTCTAAAAGCAAACAAAAATAATTCATATATTGACCGTGAAATATATATTATTTAGCACCTTTATATTAAATGAAAAATGGTTTTTTTATTTAGATAGTAAATATTATTGTCATAAATTTACGGTAAAAATATATCATTATTTCTCTTCACGATTGTAGGAATATAACTCTACATATCTATCGGAATTTTTACAATTTTTTTAAATTGTTGGCTGGTTATCGAGTTGGTAAGTATGAATACTTGTGGATCGTTAGACAACGTAGATTGTGGCTTGAAGACTTTTAGGTGAACACAATTAACGAAAAAACAAAGCGCAGATGCCCAAAATGTTGAAAAATTGAGTGACAATCAATTTTCGTGAAAAATAATCTTTGATGCTACGTTTTCATATCGTGAAATCAGAATAGATTAAATAATAGAACATTATCATTCACTACATATACATCTAATATCTACATTTAAACACAAAATATATTTTTTTATGAAAATATTTTCCATATCATTGATTCAGCAAACTACAAAAGAATACAACAAAGACAAATGAACTAAAAATGCGATTAAAAAGTAACTGTCATTATTTAAATTTAAATGTTCTCCAGTACATATTATGTTTTAGCTGCTTATTCATTGTTATTAATTTAATGTCTATGTTTGCACTATTTAAAAGCACTCCTACCGTCATTATGTCCATGGTGTGATGAGTGATGACTATGCAAGGAAACATTATCACCGGAGGTGTGGAGTATGCTTTTTCTTCTAACGGGTCCCATTTCCGAAACTTCGGAATTTTCTTTAGATATCTTTCTATTCCTAAAAACAAATATTTTTACATATTTAATTTATGACATCGAAAACTGAAGTCGAAATTATTTTATGTCATATAAGATCGACACGTAATACATGTAAAATGGAATTTTTGATATCGCGAGATTTAATTGTTTAAGATATAATGAGAAGTTTATTATCAATATCAAAAAAGAATAAACAATATAAGATTAAAACATATTGCGTGTTCA
>JAGVSQ010003173.1:0-22367 GCA_022683975.1 Rhyacophila evoluta | reverse complement strand
ATTCAGAATTTAAAATCAATTTCCATCAAGCACAATCAGTCGAAAATATTAATTAACATCTATTGGTTATATAAATCACAGGCCTTTGTATTATACAAATGTAGTTCGTCACATTTTTAATGAAGGTTTAAATAATATAAATTTTTGAACAGTTAAACACGTTAACAACTTGTCATTTATACAGTTGATGCTATAATGAGCTGTATGAGTAATCGGGAAAGACAAATTTGGTAATAAAAGAAACATTTGAATGTACCAACCTAGACCTTTCGGTGTACTTCTTAATTGGTGTAGATGATCTGTAAGAGGCCGAATGAGATTTACCCGATCTTTTCTGTTTGGGATTTTTTAAATCTGCTTTAAGAGGGACTATTGGAGGCGTTCTTGATGATCTCCCATTACTTTCACTGCTCATATTAAGCCGTCTCTTAACAGCCTAAAACAAAAAATAACGATTGCTTTGAAACCATATGAAAACAGGAAAAAATACCAAATGTATTATCAGCTAATTCTGTCTGTACGCTCTAAAAAAGATAAAATTAGAAAGTAGAAAATATGTTTTCCTCAATTTGTTGTTAAACCTTGTTAAACCAACAGATTAAAAGCAAATGACCAAAAATAATGATCTGTACATATTTTATTGAATTTTTAGTTTAATAATTAATTTATAGGTTTACTGATAGAAAGTTGCATTTCTGATTCTAAGTGGATAGATTAGGAGGAAATTTTAATATTTTATATGGATGCTCCACAGGTTGAGCAATTGACTGACAATCAATCCTAGTTAAATTTGAGTATTCACAGTCTATCAATTGAAATTCTATTTTATAAAATTTAACTAATTTACCCAACTATCAAGCTATATTTTAAATAAATCATAAATCCCCAAATGCAATGCCAGAGAGCAGGCATGATCTAAATGTTTGGGAAGTAATTCTCTTTATTTATTCTTTATACAACTACTGGGAATATTGAAAATTATAATCATTTTTGGTAATTTCTCAATGATTTCCACGAGTGCATTTATTCTATAAAATTGAAGATAGTATAAAAAGCTACCTAGATGTTCAATTCTCATATATTTCTTACATAAATTCAAAAACCCCTTTCAAGAAATTGCATCAGTTACAAAATGCGCACACCTGGCTCTTTTTTTTTGCTTCACGAATAACTCACATTATTATTTGGTGCAAGTTGTCATAGGTTTATAAAAGAAAGGGAGAAATTATTGCCAGGTACCTATGCATGCAGTAAGAAGCCTTAGCAAGGGACATTACATTGTGCGAGGGTAACCCCAAGCACAAGATAACTTGCCAAGCATGCAACAGCCGTGTGAGTGTATTGGTATGACTACCTCCTTGCAATAAAATAGGGGGTTATTTACCCAGACAAAGATGCGAAAACTTAGGGTGACCAAGCCACAGAGGATTCAACAAAATTAGGGGTGTGAAAAGTCTTAACAATAAAATCAAGATATGTATGTATTTGTTTCCGCAATATTTTCTAATGTCACTACAATATTGGAAGGCCTAAAAAAAGTGGAACTGGTAAATGACAAATAACAAAAATCAATATGAATAGACGGATGGGTGAGAAATAAGTCTTCAATAATGATTGTTCAAATGGTCATATGTTAACAGCAATTTTAAGCCTCTCATCAGAACATTCGGTCAAAAGGTTTATTATCAGATTAAAGAATTACTATTTGTTTCCACAGAGTTGTACCATTAAAATTTACAAAAAGAGATTTTAATTTTTAAATCCTGGCAGTATTTACAATTAGTTTTACTTAGTATGAAAACATTGCATATCTATGTCTATGGCCTAGTACCCAGCAAACCTGATTTCTTAAGACCGTTCAATGTGTGATTTAAGTTTTGTATATCTAAATATTTTTTAAAAATTCAATAAAAATAATATAAGTTATCAGAACAAAACTGCAATCAAAATAGTTCTCTTATCAAGTGGAAAGATTAAATTAATATCATACAAATTCAATAAAAGCATAATGAATCAAGATAAAAATATGCTTAAATTGAAGTAAATATATTATTTGAACAACTCTTGTGTGCTGCTATCTGAGTCCCTTATAAAAAAAATCGAATGCACACTGGCATAAAATGTATTATTTTATATTCTGATTGTTTACTGGTTATTGCTCACTAACTTAGACATAGGGTGTGGGAAAAATTATTCAATATCGATATTAAATATGTTTCATTAAAGATGAATTAATTTACAGTACAAAATATAACTTTTAATTCATTTATATTTTATGGCAACAAAACAATATTAAAATAGCGGTATTTTATAGTTATAAGACCACTTTGGTTGATTAAGAAATTCAGTTGAAAATTGCTAAAAACCAGTTTTGGTATTTAAATATTGGAAATTATAATAACTATTTTTATTTAAATTATCCCCGTCCTTCAGTGTCTTGTTTAGATTTGAATGAATGGAAATGTAAACAACTGTAAACAAATTAATCTGTTAACTGTACTGAAGAAAAATCAGCAAATATAGTGCAGAAATTTCTTGAATTTTATAAGGAAATGTCGCTTCCTTCATGTATATAATTAATATCCTTTGTGTTTCCGACAAACCAGTGGGCCCTGCATAAGTATTTAACATGAATGAGCAGGGACAGTTAGCATTGCATGAGTGTGCATCACTAACTGGAAAATAGTATGGTATACATACATACGTATATGGCACATTTGGGTGTGTGTCACACAAACTGGTGTTTGTACTACAATATGTGTCAGCTGCCACACTGCTTTCATGTGCAAACATCATACTGAAGGTAAAAATACAATGATGGTCACAAGAATTTGTAAAACACTTTTGCCATGAATAAAAAAAATCGAGGGCAATGACATTCATTGAATGAGTGGCGAGGGGTTGATGGGTAACTTATTGTTGGGTTCAAATTTCTTGTTATATTACAAAGAATGATGCACTAAATAATAAAGGATAATAGATGTTCTGATATCTTGGGGGATACTGGTTATCTATTTATAAATTTTTCTCAGCATTTTGCCTTGTGGATACAAAAGGAAATAAAATAATTCAGTGGGGTATTAATATACATAAATAACTATAAATTAGGGATCGAACAATATATTTAATCAGCTCTGAACTTCAAAGTTGTTGGAATACATTTTGTTTAGAACATTGAATGTAACCTATTGATGGAATTATTTATTTTAAAGTCATGGATTACTTATCTCCACTCCTGAATGTGTCCATTTTATAAAATGACCAACAGGTAAAAAATTAGAGAAGGAAAGAGTATTATAATTTTTGAGTTGTTCCAAAAAAAATGAAACCAATATGCATGTCTAAAAATTTGTAATATGCAAATTTCAGAGAACTTTTGATAGCAGAAATATGTAATTCAATTTGAGTCGCATTTTTAGACTGTACCTACACAATGTTTCATTTAATTATCCAGGAAGCATCTTGGCTAAATGAAGGGGAAGAAAGATTGCGAATGGAGTGAGATGAAGCAAGAGGGTGAAGGGGGTCTTGTGGCAAAATCGTGAGGGTTGCACAAATGAGAATCCTTTGTGGCGCACACGGGGGAAGCACATATATGCTGAAAGTGAAATACAACAAGAATAGTGAATTCTAAAGCAGTCATTTAACGCCTGATTTATTCTTATCTAGTTTAAAATGAACAATCGTATTTCATGGACACAAAATAAGGTCAAGACTGAATGTTCCTGATCTTTTTCCGGAACAACATTTTACTTGCACTATTTTTCTTCAAATCCAATGTGATAAAGCTGTATAATGTCAGTAGATTCAAAAATTACCATGAAGGTTTTTACATACATTACAAATGACAATTTTTACAAATCAAGCTAACAACTTAATAAAATAAGAATCATCGAGATTTAACAATTAATTTCGTAAAGAAATTGAGTTATACAAACATTTGACGCAATTTAAAGAACCAACGTGAAAATGACGACATCAATGAAAATGTTGAAACCTCAAATCACATGCTTGAATAATTGCTAAATTGCAAATGGTGTGCAAGTTTTCTCAAGATTAGAAATTGATTAAAATGATAATGCACCAAAAATTCATATTACTTACCAATGCCCTTTTAATGGCACATTTATATTCGATTTATTATTAAATTTTTAACATATTTTATTAAAATATTTTATAATTTGAGGCAATACTGCCAAGTCAATATAGAATGTAACAGCAATGCTTTAATGAGGACTGGTTGTTAACTATGACGATTACATTGATTAACTTCAATAATATAAAGTTCACTTTTTCATGGAATATCCTTGTCACTTCAGGGCCAATAAAATTACAATATTATCATTAAAAACGCATTTTGAAGCAAAAAAATATTGCAAATTCAAATAATGTGACCACATTTCAATTATAAATGAACAATTGAAAGGATGAAGAAATCCAAAGTTAACCTACAATAAGAACATGTGCACATAGAAAAACAATATTCACTTGCAGGATAGTGATAACGTTGATAAGACATTTATAAAAATGAGATTGCATAAATAATTGAATATCTGAGAAAAGACCATGTACTTTACTAATTAAAATTTCAATCTGAAGTGAAAACAAATTCCTAGTCATAACATAGCTCAAGGCTTGTTTGATAAGTTTTCAATTGCATTGCATGTGAAAGATTTCCATTTTGAATCCTAACAGTAGAATTGAAATCACATGAATGAATGACAATTTTTCTAAGAAATATTGAGTTCTTGCATTATCTCCCAAGACTACTCTTATCGTAAATTTGAATTACGTGAACAACTGAAGCGAACACATTTCGGCAAGAATGCAACAATAATAAACCAGATCATGCAGACCAAGATGAAGATAAAACATTATATCTTAAACATATTATGTCTGCAATAGATATGATTAAATTTTGCATGAGTATCATGGCAAATGTGAACTACAATATACAACCAACAAAGTTGCATGATTTATTAAAATTAAAAACCAATTAGTGATTTATGGTTAATCTACAGCCATCTACAAATATACTTTAATGAGCGAGTACTTTGAGACCACCAAAGAATGGTGCATGCAAGAGTAGCAGATGTTAAATTAATTCATATATTTAGCAATGAAGCGAATATAATAATTGGGATATTTCGCAACTGTCAGAGCCTTCTTTGAAGACATGTAGACTGTGTTTTACAATGATATTGAAACAAGCTGAGTCGTAAAAAATGTCAACTTGTTAAAATAAAATATTTATTTTTTCTCCAAATCTAGATTAGGACTATCTTGCTTCAAATATAAGACTGCATGGGTCCTTTTATTCATGTCAAAAACTTGGTGACATGATACTTGCACACCATGTGGTATTTGTACATAGAAGATTCATGACAATAAAGATCAATGTAGAATTGATACCTTCTTTAATCATGTTTGCTCCCAAAGTGGAGCATATGGATCTACAGAGTGTGAAGACATGTATTGACAGATTATTTTTCACGAGAATTGTTAGTCAAACAATTGCTCAACCCAATGGGCACCCAGTCCTGGATTTTTTTAAATCCGGCAGATGTGGGAGTTTATCTCGCATTCCTCGCATTACGAGGCCCGCATGCTGACCTCTACACTACCGAGGATTGATTTAGTTCAATAATATTCTACGTTCAACCAATATTGATTATGGCCAGTCGTCTGCTATGTGGAGAAATGGGCACAATTAAATGATTAACGATTCCTTCTCAGGAAAGGCCAGAAATATATTGGAATACCTTTATGCATGGCCGAGGAATTGTTAAAAGGCTTCAACATCAGTTTAAATGTAGATACATACACTTAGCAGTAAGGAAAGGTAATAACCAATAAAAATATGGAAAGCAAATCTGATTCTGAAAGGAATGGTTTTAACAGATTCCCGTAAAAAGGCCGCAATGTAACTGCCTTATTGAAGGCAAGAACTTGAATGGAAACAGAAAAATAATTTAAAATACAATAAATGAATGCAAGTTATTTTTTTATATTGTGATAGAAAAATATTAAAAATGAATATGTCAATAGCATATAAGTATTGTAAATAGATATCAGCTGTGATACAAGAAAAGACAGTAATGTTACCAGGCTCCAATTACAAAAACAAAAAACTACAAGTTAACCATGATAAGCTTAGTGAATATAATAATTGCTATAATTATTGCCTATTTTTCATAAGAAAAACAAACATAGACGAATTAATTAAAATATGAAGAAATACAGAATTAGGAACGAACTTATGTAGGTAAGTTTTAAATGATCTAAATGAGGTCACAGAAAAATTGTAACCTGACAGGATTAATGAAAAGGCTTAGGGATAATTATAGAAAAATGGCAAATGTAAACTGAGCACTAACCTCTGATGTCTTCGGAGGTACAAGAGGTGCCTCTCGCATTATCTGATGTTGCGGCGTTACCCCATAGACATGGTCCACTAGATGATACCCTACCACATGATTGGGGCTAACTTCCTCCGCGAACGTCGTCGGCTGGATAGCAGGCTTGGTGAAAGTGGCATCGGGAGATCCGTGGACCACTCTCTTGATGATGGGCACACCATACTTGTTGACGGTGCAGTCCATCTGCCCGATCTCCACTGCGGCCGCCCTCTTGATGCCGCGAGGCATTTCTTTTGTAATCAATAAAAAAAACTCATTAATTTACCACGTAGATAGTCCGGTATATCAAGGAATAAATACTGCAAAGACAATGGCAAAATTGGTAACGAGTACGCAATATTCGATCCATAATTTCGGCGTATAGGTTGGAAACGCAGGCTACACGCTACGGATACGCCGCGTGAAAACTTTTGCCAAATCTTCGAAAACAGATGATTGAACGCATACTTTTTGATATTAAATAGACAAAACGATGATAATGAAGTGTGCTTACGTCATTTTACAACAAAAAACCGTAAAGAGCATCGTGTCTACGACTGTGAAAAACGACTCGTACTGGAAGAGCAAAGGACGAGAAATGTAAAATGTGTGACAAATTCAATGAGACAATAAATATCAACTCACTTTTATTGATGGCGGTCCGATATCAGACTGATTTTGCTCCTCTGCCGTGAATTCGTACATACGATTTTTGGAAAGGCGGTCGCTACATTGTCGAGAACTAGAAATAAAATGTCCGCCGCTATGCCGCTTGTTATGTATGCAAGAGACTTGCAGCTGTCGGGACGCCCAGAAATAACCATAAATAAGAAGAAAACTAATCGATAATGAAATTTAATAAGTATTCAAGGCATTTCTTGATATTATAGCGGTGTATAAAGAATTGAAAAACCAAACGATAAAGATTATCCGGCACATAGGCGACAAAACTACGCACGCAAACAACCGTTGCAGGTGAGCTTTTCTGAACATCTGGCACCCAGCCTGTTGTAGCGATGGCGCGAACGAACTGCGCATGCGCAATAGAACCTACCCTTTTAGAAACCTTTCCATAGACATTATTCTAAGTTATTACTGAATATTAGGAATATATTTTTTAATAAAATTCAAAGATGAACTCGTATCTTTACAGCGAATGGATTTTTGCTGCAAATCACACAAAGCTTTACTGGGAAACTACCTAACCTTAACACTGTCAATAAACGTAGATATCGTTGTAAACAAACATGGCGTAATGAATGACAGGATGTGATACACGGTTTCGGGATATTTAAAAAAAATAATACACAATATTTACTGTAAAAAGATTGTATTTCAAAATAAATTTAAAAAATAAAATTATATATCAATAATGACAAATACTTCAAATGGATTATTTTGTGTTTTTTCGACTATTTGCATTGCGGAATAGGTAATTGCTTTGACTTCAGTGCCTTGGGGGTGTTTTCCTATCGTAAATTCCTCCCCATAGCATTTGCAACGGATTTTGAATTCGCTTGTATTGAACTCTAATATTTCTAATTTACGACATATCATGAATGGTTCAGCGGAAAATAAAAACAATAATTCATCTAAAAATCTATACAGAAGGCCTAGCATGTCATCTGCTTCCACTTCGATCTCTTGACAAAGTTTTATATCCACATATTCCAATTCGGTCATGTATCCAAACATTGCCATTCCGCATTGTTCAAATACTTCTTCGTATGTTTTACCCCATGAATGCAACCTGAAACGTAATAAAAATCATGAAAATAGTGAACATATTATTTTATACGAAATATTGTAATACTTGTATAATTGCAGACGTTTTTTATTGTTTAAGTCGACTTATAATTTATATAATAGTAAGTACATATACTTTTGCAAAAAATGTCTTACTGTACGTCTGCAGTATGGTCAAGATCTGAAAAAGACAAGAAAAATATATAAATTATATATTAGGTAAATGGGTTAAACGTAAAATTATCTATAATTTTTTGAAAAAACTGCACTATAAGGGTAGAAATACCGAACAAGAGAAACAAAAGGCGGTTATAAAATGTTATTGACATTGCTGGTTTTGATCCTACAGTAGATGTTAGAATTTACCCGCCAAAAGTTGTACACGCACGCCCCACACACACTGCGATAAATACTAAAGTGTGAGTGTATACGTACTATAAACATGGCGCTTGCGCGTACATGTGGAATATTGCACACGCCGTTGACAAATTAACAGTATTTTAAAAATCAAATAAATAGTTTAAATTTTCTTACATTCATACTGGATTGGGGGAAGTCTAAAGTTATAGTCTGGAATAAATTCAATGCACGCCATTGTGCATCGGTTTTTGACAACTTTTGCGCAGAACCGTGACAGTACAGAGAGAGACAGCTGATCATGAAAGTAATATTAATGGCTGTTTGATATGGTCTTATGTATAATAATTTAATTGAATATCTACTTAATTTACAAGTGGGCATATTATGCATACTTGAAATAAATACAGAGGAAACGTAGCCAAACTATTTTTTTTAAAACAAATATTCGTTGAAACCAGATAGAGACATTTTGAATGATAATGACAATAAATGTAATACTCAAATAACTTTAACACTCTAATAATTAACTTTCAAAATTCATAATAATATATACGGAGGTCTTTATAGCCAAATACACTAATATTATTATAAAACAATACCATTTCTTTCCTTATAGTATATGCATGGATTTCATATACATGTTAATAAAAAATCATTTAAACAAATTGCACTGTAAACTGAAACTATTATCAAAAATACTTTTTGTAAAAAAAATATATTATAGAATGGGCTCAAGCAAGAAGAAGTTGATAGTTTTGACAATTCATCTCCATTTATAGGAACTAGATATATTTTTACTTGCAAACAAAAAACTTTACTTGCAGGATAATATTCTACAATATGCATGTTAAGGGATTGCTCATGCGAATGTCACTATACCTCATTGATTCCTTGTAATCACCAACCAACATTGGTTGACCAAAGAAAATGTGTATATTGCATTTAATAAAATCTTGACTTAGATGGGCCATTATCGGAATAAATTTACATAGAAGATAGATTCTTTTTTCACGAGAATTGTTTGTCAGACAATTGCTCAACCCAATGGGTATCTAGTCCTGTATTTTCGGATTTTTAAAAATCCGCCAGATGCATAGATTATGAAAGCACGAACAAAATGTAATTAATCTTAAAACATTACTCCGTGATACATATTTTTTTGAAAAAGAATAAAAGGTAAATAATTTCAAGTTATTTTCTAAATTTAAAGATTTTACTCTACTATTATTGTGTATAATATATTTGTTATTGATCATTAAAATCATATTGTTACTATTTCAATTTCGCAAAAAATGCTCATATTGTATTTCCCAAGCTCTTTGAAACAATCTCATGCCTTTATATGTATATTTATGATATTATTATACAGAGTAACAGTATTAAAGAAAAGGAGAGATTTACAATATAAAAAGAAAACTTAACTTAAATTCGATAACTTTCCATAAAATTCTGCGAGAAAACAAAAACGACATGATATAAAATAAGCGAAATAACTCTGAGAAATTCAAAATTATATTCAATATTTTACATTCAACGAGCGAAAAAAATGAAAAGCGAATTGGCCGTATGTTTCCCGATTTACCCGGGAAAAAAAGCCTCAGAAACGGGAATTCCCGGGAAGTATCCACTAGTTATAACTCTGTTTAGTGATTGCATTTTACTCATGAATGTTCACTTTTGGCTTAGACTGTAAAATCCCTATCCTACAAATCTAACAGGAAAATATTAATTTGATTTATATATTCTTATTGGATCGCTTATCAATTCTAACGATCTGGGTACGAAAGTAACAGATGATCAGCGTATTGTTGTTGTTTTTTCTTATACCATGTTCACTCCCAACGTGGAGCATATGAATCTACACATTGTGAAGATATGCAATCCGAAAGAGGAGTATATGGATCTCCGCAATGTGAAGACGACTTGACAGATTATTTTTTCCGAGAATTGTTTGTCAGACAATTACTCAATCCAATAGGCAATTGTTATGTCGTAATAATATATTATGAATATGTAATACATATTATGATGAGACCGATATTATATATTATGATGAACACGTAACTAAAATGTAACAAAATTGAGAATCCTGTTAAGAGATTGAATCAAATCTAATAAGACACAAAAACACCGTTTTAACTGTTATCCCATGATAATATTAATTTATTAGATTCAATTATATATAAAAAAAATATCTCATTCTTTCTTTCCTAGGAGATCTAAGTTTTGTATAGTTTCTTTATAATGATTAGGGAGGTTTTTTTGAATTCTCAAAATCGTTGTAACTCATTAATGAATAAGTACCATAGACCAACTTCATTATTGACTTTTTGGTTGTCAAAATACTTATCGTATCTGACGTCAACTTTGACAGAGCGAAAGAAGTTTCTCTAGAATTATCAAAGATTTTACAAAATCAATCTTTCTGCCTTTTTTAGCAAACGTAACATCCACGAATGTGTGTACATCTATATTAAGCATGTTTATTATGTTATTTAATTAAATTTTGATTTCATCATCTGCTGCATGTTTGAAAAAAGATTTATATTGCACCACCTTCCTTCAGTAAAATAAGGTTTCTTGTAAATTTTTTTTAAATTCTGATCAAAATTGTTATAGATGGACGCTTACGCAGTCGTTGAAAACAGAATTGAACAACTAGAATACAAGTTAGGATTTCCACCTGAAGAGATAACCGAGAGAATGATCGTAGAAGACCTTTTGTCTGCTGAATCTGTTTTAAATAGCGCAACTTCAGGACGTGAAAAGATAGTGGAAATTAACAAACGTCTGGAAGAACTTAATAACTATCTGGATCCACAATACATCCACCAGGTACATTTTTAAAAGTAATTTTCTTACATGTATCATGTTATTGTGCTTTTTATAATATTCTATTATTTTTTTCAATGAGTCACAAGAATTTTCACAAATGAATACATGATTAAGTTGGCAGCACTACTCATACATAGACTTGTATAGTTTGACTTTTCCATGTTAATTATCAATTCAACACTTCATCTCTCTATTTCTCATCCAATTTTATGATTATGTGAAAAATGTAAGTAAAAAAATGACTACTGTGGAAAATCTTCGGAGTAAAATTTATCCTCTTTCTCAGTCCCCGGTCCTCTTTTTTCTTTTAGCTGATATGTTAGAGTTGACACTTTCAAGCCTAAGATTTCAGGCTCAATTCACATGGCTGCTGGATTTAAAAAAATCTGAACATACAAGACTGGATGCCTAATAAGTTACCAATAAGCAATTACCTGACAGTCAATTCTCTAATAAACAAAGTATTTAATTTAAGTCTTGACAATGCGGAGATTAATTCATCTCATTCTTGTTCCTTTAGAGTGGTCATCTTCACTTATGTTGAAATCCATATGATCCACTTTTCGGAGTGGACGTAGTATAACATAAAATTTAATTGACTATTTTCAGTTAGAATAATAAATTATAATTGTTGCCATTGTATTATGTAAACCTCAAAAATTTTCAGATCAATGAAGGAAAACTCAAGACTAATTATGTAATCACAAATGAACCTTCAATTCGTCATTATTGCCATTGCATGCAGCTCTGCCAAGAGAAATCATCTGTACTGGATTCTGAACCTCTGGCTAATATCAGTAACCTTACCAAAAGTCTAGAAAAGATGAAAGCCATCAATATGGAAAGCAAGGAGCAGTGTGATCATGTAAGTATATATGTTACAGTTAAAGTGTGAATTTTAATGATGCATACATTAACCGGTCAATATATATACACTATCAAATCATAATAGTTAAAATATACATAAGAGAATATTAAACCTAACTTTACTTAGCCAACAAAAAAGAACATTGTGTTAACTTTATTTTAGCTAAGTTATACAATTTTACAACTATAAAGAGCTGTATTCTAAAATACCAATGCATATCACAAACCCAGTGCCTGATTTTTGTGAATCTCTATAATATCTTTGTAATTGTAAGATGTCGTCGATTATAAAGTTCAACTTGAATTCAAAGACCAAAATATATGGAAACATGCATCTAATAATTATTGGCAAAGTAAGCTTCAACTAAAACGCACAGTTAGTGCATGCATTGACTAGTTCATGAATGCATTATTGGAATATTAAAGCATACAATATATAATACTATGGATAAAGTTGTTTGATTCTAGCAAAAAAAAAGTTTTGTCTGAAATGTGAATTGTTGCTGCCTTAAATATCTTGTTCTAGTGTAAAATAAAACCATTAAAAATTAACTACAGAGTACACTCTCCCAGTCTAATTTGCATTCGTAGTCGTAAACTAAGTTCCAGCTGGTAATAGATAATTTACTTATGATAAAAATAATTTCTACCAGAAAGCAAGTCAAGGCAGCAGTGAAAATATGAGACTCCATTTAAATTAACGCATATAACACTCTGTTAGTGCATAGATAATTAAAATGTAAAAAACATAATCAGGTACCTGTTACATACGTGATTATACATAGGGAATGTTGATATTGTAATCATATTATAATGCTTGTTCTTATTACCTAAATATTTACATACATTTTGATCGATTTCAATCTGTTAAATTGTAAAAACCTTGTGTTATTGTGAAACATTCTACTAATAAAATAAGTGGACAAATTTACAGGATAATTTTTGAGCCAATTTGTGAAACAAATGTTTAGTATTGTCACTATAACCACAAACTGCATTACTATATGGTTAGCCACCATCAGGAAACTTTTCAAAATCCAGCATCTTCAATGGTCTGGACATATCTGTAAGAATGATACATTTTATTTGAAGTAGCTGACCATTTTAAAGTCTCGGAGAAGTGTTAGTAAAACACAACCTCAATGCTTGGATGAAGTAGAAAGACAAGTTATTTGTGTCAGCAATTGGTACAATATGGCACATAACAGATAAAACTGAAGGAATTTGCTTGAGCAGGTGATAGATTATTGTGAAATTGGCAGAAATTTAATGGGGTAAATGTTTTTCAGGTGGAGAAATGTGTTCAACAAGCAATGGAGACCTACAATCAAGTTTCAATGTCGGTTATGGAAAATTTGGCAGCCATCAGTAAAAAAATTGATGTCTTGGAAAAAAACCAATCAAAATGAAAAATGCCTGAGTATCGCCTTCATTTTGACAATAGTTACAATACTATATCTTTTTTAAATGCTTATTAATGGTATTTTAGAGTTTAATATGAAAATAGCCCATTACCAGTTTAATATTTAGAAAAATATAATTTCAATACATGCTTACGATTAGGTATTTTGTAAATAAATCTCATTTTAAGATTTCTTTGTAAATTACTAATCAAAAAATGCTATAATTACAGATTCAAAAAATTACGTATAAAATAATGGTTTTATGCTATAATTTTTGGGCTAGCTTCTGAGTCATTGCTAGATTTTTGCATAGAAGTTGGTATATTATAAAACCAATTTTAATAAACTCACTAAATATAATAATTTATTTTTATCTATTACTTAGGGTTCAGGAAAGTAGAAAAAACATAAAAAAAATCAAAATAAACCTATACGATTAAATTGTCAAATTTATTCTATCGAATGTATATTTGATATCAAGTTTATTGTAGTTTTCATGTTAGCGATAAATCTCAACTAGTAATTACTGGATACACTTCTTCATACAAACCTTAAAATAATTATTTTTATAAAAAATAAATGCTGTATATTACAAGTATAATGGTATGTGTATGAATTATGATATGATATTATCTAATAAAAACAATTTTTCTAATTAAATATTTTTTAAATTATCGATTTAATAAATTTAAAACTTCTTCCACATGCCGTCTGAATTGTTGAGGACCAATTTTAAGGGACCGGATGTTTGCTTTTCGACTGCCTGCTGTTGCATTGCCTGTTGGTCGCTCCAAGGAGGCCAGCAGGTAGAATTTGCTGGCATACGATTGTGCCCCTCTCGTTATGTGAGCACATCTGCACAAGTTTGAAACTATGGATATTTTAATAAATTAATGATAAAAGTTTTGGTGGATGCAGGTATTTAAAAACGATTACTCATTTTATTTGAACCATTTAATGAATAATTTAGTACACATTTTCTACAGTTCAAATACCATATGATTCATTTTGAATCCAGGATTGATGAAATAATTGAAAAACATTTTTTGTATAACGTATATTATATCCTATTTTGGAGGCCAATATCGGTTCTGTCTTGAAAATGATGATTTTTCATTTTTTTACTGCTGCATTTGTGTTTTGAGTTGAGCATAGACTAATGATTTCATAATGAAACACATTAAAATAGTGTTTTCTTTGGACTTGGTGGCATTTTGTTCGTTAGTCCCAATTTGCGTTTTTTCACCATTCTGTCATGAGTTCTTTTCATTTCAAGGATTTCTTTCATTTCTTCTTTGTCATCATCCTGTAAATGAAAACCATTTGAAATGCAATTTCCTTCTATTATGAGGAACAATTATTCATTTTAATAAAAAAATTGTAAAATACTATGTTATTATTATTTGATTATAACAACTTTCCATGAATGCTTTAATGTAAACATTTGTTTTTCTTCAATTTATATCTGATGCACTAAAATATTTAAAATCTTATTATATTAACTATGGAAAGGAAAAAGAACATGAGGAAAAAGTACTGAATTTTTCAAAATCGCTTTTACTCTATTTAGAAAAGGATGTAAGCTGAAAATGTCGATTTTGTGTCTGAATTTAGATTTTAAGTTTGTAAAAAGGATGCCCTGTGAAATTTGCGACCAGGAAAAACGGCTGACACCTCATCAATTGGTTTTTCTTAAATAACTTATTAAACTAATATCACATTGAGTAAATAAAACACCAGTTTTACTGTTCATGTACTTCAAGGCTGTGCCTGTGTAATATTTTGACTTTGTCTTAAAATCATTGAATATTTTTTTTTTGTAGCTCCTGTAAAATTTATTATATGTGGGTTTTGTTCTTTTTCCTTAAAATAATATTGTAAAATTCATTCATAAAGAACATAAGAACATAAAACAAATTTCTTTTATAAATTATTTCTTATAATCCTGGAAATAAAACCAGATTTCGGACCATAGCCTTAATGTTTACTCCATAAACATGCTAAATACTCATTAATGTATTATGTCCTCAGTATCCAACTTAGTATATTGTAATAGAATCTTACTGATTGATTTAAACGTAGCACAAGAGCTCTGCGTCCATCCGACATGGGTTGGGAGTAAGTGAGAAGATTTCTTAGCCTCTCAGTAGGCGGTACACCTCTCTCCACCACAAGAACAATCCTTGCCCACTGTCTTTGCCATTCATTCCTTGTCTCTGCTATCTTCTGGTATGTGTTGCCCATCATAGCAATCAACATGTTAACTAATAGGATTGCCACTATAACCATGTATATGACGAACATCAGCTGAAAAAAATAATGAATTTTATATTTCTCAGTATTGGCTAGCGTCTGTAACATTAAAATTTCTTATGGGACTCCATGTTTATCCTATATTCCCGTTAGTCCACGTGCTGCGCCTCAATTGTAAGGTAAAAGGACAAATATAGTTTTGCTTTATTATTTACTAAATACTAATTTTAATCAAACCTTTGCTTCTATTTCATGATCTGTTCTTTCAAATGCACCGTAATAATCTCCAAATGAAGTCATTGACATCAGAAACATAGCCATGACACTTTCCATTGGGCTTGGCATTGGATTTGAAATTGTATCATCCACTCCTTCAGGCGTATTTGGATTATCGAATGATAGAAATATAATATAGTATGCTAAAAATTCAAAACAGGTACGATTGGTTGTGTAGACATTTATATATTTTTTTTTTTTCAATTTTCAACATGGCATGTATTGACAACTTAATAGTATATTAAAAGTTTTTTTATTGGGATTCTTTATGTCCATATCGGATGCAATTTTGATATGCATCTCAGTTTTACAGATGTTTGTATGATAAAAAGTTGTTTTAAATTATTTATTTATCTGTCATAAAAAACATATTTTGTAACATGCGCTTGCCAGAATGATCTATGCTGTCAATATAAATATATTATATGATATAATACTGAAATGTATTGTATGTGTGATAAAAAAATACCTTGAGAGAAACCCATAACGAACACCAAATAAATGCACACAAATCGCAAAAGGTCTCCCATTACCATTCTGTATATCATCACGACGAAAGGTCCCACAGTTTTAAAACCTCTGAAAAATATATTAGAGTATTATGTAAAGGAATTTATTTTTCTCCATAAAGTTATGAAGTAGTTTTCGTACATTTTAAAATGTATTTTGAATAGAGACATCTATAATTTGAACAATATATTGTACTAAATCCACAATATTTAGTTGGTTATGAGACTGATATGTGATCATTAGCATTCATTGATACTGGCATTGCTTAAACCATGGACTATAAATTATATCATATATCTATGTCAACCATTTGTTATAAAAAATATCAAAATTCGACATTTTGTAGGTGGACCGTGGTTTTGATGGCTAGATAAGGTGGAAAGGTATTTTTGAGTCTTTAGTGTCAGCGATTAGCTCATTTAGAGATGACTGGAAAAGTTCTAAAGAAAAACAAAGCTCATGGACTGTACGCTGATGGTGATTTTGTATGTCTATATTGGAATATGTAAAACTATATCATAAAATTTAGGAATACTTGGAGCATTAGTATATTCATTAAATGAAATCAATCCATTAACCATGACTTAAATTGACATTGAAGTATTTTTCTATAAAAAATCTAAAAACAAATATCTGCTAGATCAATTTTATTACCTGCAGTAGAATAGAAAATATGGTGCTGTTGTCAACATTATAATAACAGCCACATGATCTTCAGCCTCGTCAAGGCACGCCAAACGCAGCCATGGCAGTGCTAACATCAGCAGGCATGAGAAAAGAAACATAACCCGAGACGGTGCTGTCATTAAATTCTCCACGAACATGTTATACCCAAGAAACCGAGCCTCACGTAATGCAGCTATGATGTATAAAATGGAGCCCAACCATAAAGCAATCTCTGCAACTATTCTTACCTGCATAAATGTAGAAGGATAGAACATTTTTTTATCAAAGTTAAGGCATCTGCAGTACGTATCATAAACAGTTCCAGTGCCTCTGTATGATTTTTGTTTTAATAAGGAGCAGCTTGATCCATTCCTTAATCTCCAAGTTCCCCACAAAGTCGAATAATTTCCTTCTTAGTATTCAAAGCACGCATCTGTTTTCAATGCATATTTACTTAATCTACATTTATTTCAATCGGGATTAGTTTTGTCCATTTAGTATTCATATACTTTTAAAAAGAATGTTAAAATATTGATTAAAAAAGTCATTCATAATCCAAACAATATCCAAGCTACACTGAGAAAAAATTGATTTATTTGGTGATCTTTTTCACCTAAGTAATCAACTAAAAATAATGTTAATATCGAGAGATATGAAACACGATTGTTTTGAGTATTGGTATATTCCTCCTGAGTCAGAGTAAGTTTAGACAGATACTATACGAGGGGGTTAAAAGCAAAAATGCCACTGTCCAAAACAGAATCATTTAAGTGAGTCCCTCATATTGTATTAATCATTAACATATTAATATAGGCATAGTCTTTTACAACATCTATATTACTATTTATTTAAAGTCACATATTCATAGAAAAGTATTAAAATAAGTAATTATTACAAAGCCATCATCAAATTTATTTGATTTTCTTCTATATTTCTTTGGTGGACAGTGGTGTCTTTGCTTTTAACCTCCTTATATGAAAAAGATTTTACCTGTGCAGGAAAAACAAAATTCGCTTGATAAATAATTATTATTGTATAATGCACATTATTTATCTCATGTCTTTAAAAATAGAGATTACATATTAAAATCACTCTTTTTCTTTGAATTTGCACAGCTAAAAAAAAATATTGAAAGCAAATTTAATTCAATATTGATGCCAACCAGATAGAAGATGCTGACAGAGGAGTCATGGAGCCATTCTCCTGAAATCTGTATTTAAATTAATAAAAGAGATGAAACTGTCAATTAATAGATGGAAAATATATTACTGGACCTTTGTTTGGTAGGAATTGAATTGCATAAGTCGACATTCTTCAGTCAGATCATCCCACCATTCCTCCATTTCATTTTCAGTTGAATTGTCAACTTTTTTGGGCTCTGTAACAAGAATTATTGATAAAAGAAATTTTTCTGAATTAAATTGTTTTTATATTACATACAAACAATTTAATTCAATCAGACAATAAATAACTGAATTATTACCTTTTGGAAGATAGTCTTTGGATGAACTCCCACTGTTACTGCGTAGTTTTTGACAGGGCGTTGTCCCATTGGTCGAAGAACTATTTTTTGAATCAGAGCAATTTGGGTTTGAACTATACGCATTTGGACCCTCCCGCGTTGTTCTTACAAACTGAGATTTAGCTGACTCATTAGACTTGGTAGATATATTATCCGGCAAATTTGTAACATTTGGTGAAGCAGTGGTCGATATGTTTGACAGAGTTATATTAATTGGTAAAGATTTGCTAGTTGAGTTGATTGTAGTGTTTGTCGATGGAGAAGATGTTTTGTCAGGAGGGCCGGGTCTTAAGGTGAAGCAGACCAAGGATATTAGGAAGTAAAATGCAAACAGGAAGAATTGTCGGTAGAATCTACGTTTTACGAAGGCGGTCCATTTTGTTTTTAGTAAATCTACTAGTACACCGTCCATTAGTTCTAAATGTTCATCTTTGTCCTAGAAATCGATAAAAAATATAATTAAATTGTAAATCTCATTCAAAATTCATTATTGAAGTTTTTGAGGCAAGACACAAATGGATGACACCGACATCCTTAAGGTTTACTTAATAGAATTTTAGCAGAGATAAATATGTTTTAATAGTATTAATTCTTACCCCAAAAACTACCAAATTAAGAGCAGAATCCTTGCTGATGTTACCAGTTTCAATATCAATTGTATCAATCTGCGAGAGTGGATATGCAGCACACGTTATGCTACCAATTTGCCAGTATATCTCGCGCTCAATGTTCATGATGTGGAAAAACATTTCGATCCTGGCTAACTTTGCAGCGAGGGTCAACGGTGTCAGATGGAGTACGTTACGCACTGCCAAAGATGCTCCCACTTCATAAGCCATGTCGAATGTCGGCTGTGAATATTTGTCAAAATGAATATGGCACGCAGACATAATTAATATCTATTGGTGTATCACTATAACAGATCTGTCAACCAAATTTGACCAATAAATAACCAAAGGAAGTGATTGGTATCTTATAATTCATGATATTAACAAATACTACACTTGTAAAGAACATAATCCTTCAATAGTTTGGAGTCAATCGAGTTATCTTCATATATTAATTTAAAGTACAAATATGTATGCCTAGTCTTGTTGGAAGCAGAATATTTTCCATCAAATACAAATACTCACCAGTTTCTCATAAATAACCAGCATATGCAGGACAGTGTTTCCGTTTGTATCTTGACTATCAGGGTTTGCACCTCTTGCCAACATCAATCTGTAGCACTCTTCTTGACCCAAGCATGCTGAGAAACTTAAAGGATATTCTCCCCAATAAACATATCTGTAGTAAAATAAACATTGCTGTTAATGCAGATAATGGTTGTTTTCAGGAATGATTTTGAAAAATGCTTGAGAATTGACGCAGGTGTATTAAAAAATGTAAAAAAATTTACCCTTCATAATTAGTTACCGGCTGAACATTGACCCATTCGTGATCTTGTGAATCATTTCTGGAAGGCTTCTGGTCTTCGGGACACATAAAGTTACCAAAGCATCGCTCATGGTAATCGGCTCCGGCGTCCAATAAGAATTTTACCATTGATGGATCCTCGTTTACGATTGCGATGTGCAGCACGCTTTCACCTAGAATTTATTAAATTTTCATACCAACTTATTAACTCTTCATGAATTAGCTTTGGAGAATACAGCAAACACGAGGTTACTTCATGTGTCTCCTCCCACATGTACAATTACTTTTATAGAATGTACTCTTGACGTTGGGCATAAAGAGAAAAGATTTTCGCCCTTACCAGCTATCATTGGTTGACTTTACTGTCTTCAGATTTCACATCGGTAATGGTGATAGAGCGGACCTGACTTCTTAAAAAGATATCTTTGTCTTACGGGTGTATAAGATTGAAAATGTCATACACATATTGAACAATTGAATGATCAACTTAAAATTTGATATTGTTTTAATCAAGGTGATTACAATATTTTTAGATACAAAAACATTTGAGGATGTCACCAGTGGATCAACAAAGTCACCATGACATAAGTAACTTACCATAATATTCATCACTGATGTAGATGTCATTTATGAGCTTAGGATAGAATCTTAGCAATCGCTTAGCGAGGTCTGCATGGAGAGATGTAGCATTCAATAAACAGAGATGCAGTATAGTTTCACCAACAGCTCCCCGTTCCTGGGAAACATATAAGTGCATTATTCATTTCTCTCCACTTTTACTGTACCTCCACCGTTTTCAAGATGTTTAGTGGAGATAAAACCGAGCTAACTGAACTTTGAGAATAAATGCTTGTTGGAGATATAAAGTCTACTATGTAGTAATATTATCAAGAATAAAGAGAAAATAGACCATACTCTAAAAATGGAAAAATCGTTATTATTAGGTATTATAATTATTGTGATAGTACATAGTATAAAAACTAATATAATTTTACTTTTAAATCCCAACAGATGTCTCTGTATGCAATAGGATTGCGAGCATACTCCGCCGCCGAAACGTCAGGCCAATCCTTCTCTATGTCGAAATCTTCATCAGGATTTTCCATGGCTCTTAAAACTGGTAGCTATAATTATTGTAAAATATAATTGTGTAAATTAACAAACCGAAAACAATTAAAGATATTATTATTTAATACATTGTGAATAATTTGATTCTAATTATATTTTATTTAGCTGGAGATGTAGACAAGAAAATGACGAGCAAAAGATGAATTAGTGATTTTTATTTAGGAGTAAAACTATTGTACAAATTTTTAAAATCAGTGGTCCCCAACTTTTTTGAATCTCAATAAAATATCAGTCGGGCGACGGGCACCATTTATTTTTTCAAGATATTTTTAAAATTTCTTCTGTGATATCCGCTCAGAACTCTAATACAGAACATAGCCGTTAAATGCTGCCACAAGGATTCTGTCACCCACCAGTCACTTTATATCCTCCTAGGTCATGCCCAAGCAAATATTTACGAGTTATCAATCTTGGGAATTAGTTCAATAAGACAGATCGTATAGAACACTTGAGAAGCTAGTTAAGTTAGGTTGAAGAGTAAGCTAAACTAATAAATTATCCACAAACCTGTTTATGGCGTCCTCTTTCCTTATTCCTGAGCAGAACCAACTGCGATATCGGCAAGTATCTGCCCTTGCCTTTGTTATATAAGAATGGTTCGACTTTAGTTTTTATTGCATGGTCTATTTCTGCATATTGCTTACTTTGTGCAGCTCTCTTCATCATGTCAACCAAAAGTCCACCACCTTCCAACGATGGAGGAATATATTATAATGATGATATATAGAAAAATAATTAGTCGATGCTAAGATGGGGGGACATGGTAAACACATTAAGATGTTGCATTCACGCAGCAGGGAGTATCAAAGATTATTGGATATCAGTTTCGTAGCTACATATTCAGCGCCCTGGAGTAAGTAAAATTGTAGCACCCCCTATAGTTAAATAATTTCTCGTTTTTTAGCTTTATATATTTATAACCTTATAATATTTCCGTTCTTATTTATCTTACTCTTCGATTTTATTTTACGTAAATCAATACCACCA
>JAGVSQ010003172.1:0-22370 GCA_022683975.1 Rhyacophila evoluta | reverse complement strand
AGGGAGCGAACATGGAAGAAGAAGAAGAAGAATAAGATTGGTAAAATTATTTTTCATGTTTTTATTTGTGGTACCAAGACAGAATATTCTTTTTAAATATCGATATTTGTATTGTAGCTTTTTCAGTGGTCGGTATTAAGTATTGTCTCATTTCCTCATTATAATTAATAATATTTTATTAAAACTGCATTCCATCTACGGTATATTAATATATAATATAATTAGCAAAGAAATTACTTGGTGCATTATAATGCAATTTATTAACGTAACAATCTACTTTTCAAAATATTTGAGCTATATACAATAGATCCTTGATCATGGACTTCCGCAATGAGCTTTCACATCATCTGGATTTCCTTGTATTGTGTACCTGAGATTTTAAGGTTTTATTCTTCCGGCTAGTATAATGATATTAATAAGATTTTTTTATTGTTTTTTGAAGCACTAAAAGTGATTGTTGATTTTATTGCGTGCGGATTTATTGATCTGGGAAATGAATATATTTATTGTATGACGTCCGTACACCAAAAATACAGGATAATTAATACTGTTGTTGGGTTGTAAAACTTTAACTATTTAATGAATTACATATGCATAACGATACTTTATTCAATTTTAATTCTATATGTGGTTAAAAGGGGAAAAGTCTGTCATTGTGATTAATAAGTAACAAGATTTCTAAGCTTTTAAAAAAGTGCTTCATTATTCGATCAGCAGGAAAGTCTCTTATCACCAAAGCCTGATGTTGATGCTTTAGTGCATTCTAAGCAAGGCCTTCTGAACATACTTTTTTAATGTTTAGAGAATATAACGTTAGTTGCGCCACGGTATCCACCCTCGTGATGAATATGGAGACGCAATAATTATAGGGTGGGAAAACAATTGTATTTAAGTGTTTTGAATTTTGTAATTATGATTGTTGGTAGTTGGTAGTCATGCTAATATATGAATCATCCATTTGTCCATATACCATGGCCTAAGTTGGTCATTCTTGGTTGTTAGATCCATGCACAGGTATAACGGCTAAGCAAAGATAAATACCACTGCCTACATATAAATCTAGACAATCTGAAGACTTTTTTTGAAATATATTTGTATGCATTAGTTAATAGTTTAACATATTTAAAGTCTAGCTACACATTCAAAACATTGATCTATGTATATTATGAAGCTCACACTAGTAACATGATTTGCCTTATTTTCCATACACAGTTTTATATAACAAGGTAGTATTCTTATTATAAGGTTTTTACCGTTATATTATTTCGATACACAAAAGGCAGTGCCGCGCCGTGGGTAAGATGCACTTTTGCACAAAAAAATTTTGGGCACCGACGAAATGAATATGCATGAATTAACCAATAAAATAAAAATAAATCAAAATTAACTTGTATCCTCTCCATTACAAACGTTACATGTATTTAAATTGTTTTTTTTTTTTTCTATAAGATAAATTGCATGAATTAAAACATTTACTTACGTAATTCCACTGATTTACAACTCTCACGTATTTAATCTTCTACTTTTTTTTCCAAGTACCTTTTAAATATTTAAAGTATACATATGTTTTACTGATGCAAATATCATTACGCGTAAAAATCTGGCCAGTTTGTTTAATTTTTCTTACAAACGACGCTCATTATTCCTCTGTGTAGTGCAAAATCTTTACAATAGAAATGCTTGTTCTGTTTTTTTGTTACAAATCTAGAAAGCGTTTTGAGGTGACAGTCAATCCTTATACTAACTAGATAATATTAAAAAAACCATAAATAAAGCTAAAATCGCATTTAAATTTAGAACAAAATAGCTAACAATAATAAGTTCAAGCGTTGTAGACAATACGTGCTTAAACTTGATATTTTCTTTAAAAAAACTGTCTAGGAATTTATTACAAAATTAAAAATGAATAATCACCATGAATTTCGTACAATTATATTTTGGATACGTCACTTCATGATAAGCGTATATTTTTCGTTTTCATTTGAGATGTTGTAATACGATAATACAGTTTTTTTTACTTTCGGCATTGATAACATAACAATCATAATTACTATTGAAATACAAAGGCCGAATAAGTCTTCTTGTGTTATGTAATTTACAGTTGTAAAGATATGGCGTAAAATATTGAGGAAACATTTTTTACAGATACAAAAAACGCATACGTTTGCAGTAAATCAAAGGAAATTGATACGCTACATTTATTACGGTCTGGTAAAGATAATTTTTACATTTTTACAATAATTATAGTTTTATTTTTATCAAACAATAAAAATAGTTCTCATGCCTATTTATAAATTTCAGAAAAAGGTGATTAATCGTCTTTACATTAAAAGTTATGACTGAAATACATTTAAAAAACATTAACATACAATAAAAAATATACGTAAAAAACTTTTTAGTAGTAACGATAACATATAACGTTTTTTCAACATTTTTTAAAAATCTTTCTTAATCAAATAACCAATCTGTATATATAAAGGTGATTGTTTGTTTGGCATGCATTTGGACAGAGTAGCTGCCAATAAAACCAAACTTTCCAGGAATACTCTTCTCATTCTGGAAAAGATTGTGAGTTACTTTTCCCACAAAGTTCTTCCCACTCCCAAAAAACTCCCCTTGGTTTTGTCACATTTGTAGTATTAAATATTTGCCAAACTTTCCAGGAATACTCATGTCATCCGTGAAAAAGGTCGTGGGCCACCTTTCCCCCGAAAATTAAAAGTCTTTCCCCCTTAAAGTTTTGCTTGCTTCTTACGTGACTCAATTAGTTACTAATAAATTGAAAAATCAATTAATTCTTGGGGTAGATTATTTTTTAATACAACCTGATAATGACAAAAAATTAAACGTGCGCGGGAAGTCAGTGAGTTTCTCAACCTGTAAAACAGTAAGTGTGTATTTGAACATGTAAAAAATATTGCAGCCATCACATTTGGTCTTCCTGTCCTAAAATTATAGACAAATAAATAATTTTTTGAAGTTGAACTTGATCTAAAATAATTAAAACGTCTAAATTTTAACGTATACTTCAAAAAAACTCCAAAAGTAAACTTACCCCACCATGCCAAAATGTAGGGTGAGTATTTTGAACACGTATTCGTTTGTATGATAAAAAAGAACTAAATGGTATTTGAACTAGTAAAAATCAATGATTAAAATATATAAATTCAAAAGTAAACATTGAAATATATGCCATATGGTTCATATGTATAAAGAATATTTGATTAAAACGTTCTTCATTAAATTTTGGCATGGTGGGATAAATTCACTTTGTGCATATGTGTTGCTCTCAAATATTTTTGAAATTATAATGTATTTTCATCGAGCATCGTTAATCTACATTACTGACACTATTATTTTTATGAGAGCTGGTTGTCAGTTATTGATTTTTTATTAAATCCAGCAGCTGTGGGAATTGAAACCATATTGAATTTTTTAAATGTATTTTATTTTATTTAGAAATTGTATCATTTTTTAATATCATATTTTAATAAATATTATAAGTAATTCGTAGTGAACGTTTAAAATATACAGACTATGACATCACTATAAGATCGTTATAGTAATAGTCCGAGTAAAAAAATATTAATTTCGTGCATTTGAGGTCAGCGCTAGCAACGTGAGGATGCATGATCACAGAATCGTGTTTTGATATAATTATTCACTACCTAGTTGTATTTTTTATCAATATTTAATGCATTGTCTAAACGGAAATCTAAAACCGTAAATACAGATTTAATTTTTAAATTATTTTATTCATCTAACGTTGTAAACGGTAGGCAGTACAAATTAGGACAATTATTTTTTATTTCCTGGATTTACTTGAATACATAAATCTTGATATTAGGGTGATATTCAAACTAAAAATGGAATATATATATCGATACCCGTAGTGTATAACTTTATTATCAAAATGTTTCACTTCAATTGATAGTCAGCCAATTATTGAACGTATTCCTTACTTCTCTACCTTTTTAAACAAATCTTAGCAGCTGTATAAGTCAAGCCATTGATGGGCTACCAGAGAGATTTAAATATTTAAAATACTTAAATAATATCAACTGATGTTCATTTATTTCAAATGTATATTCATTTACGACATAAAAATATGGTAAAATATATACGTGATAGAAGCAAAAACCGAGTTGAAAATAATGATACAAATCCTTCGTTCTTTTGCAATTTTGGTTGAATATCTATTTATAACATATAATAAGTAACGGAATTGTGTTTTATAAATTATACTGTACCGATAGTTTATCACAACTTTTCGTTACAAGAAAACGTTCGTGTTATATTGTTATAGCTGTGAGTGATTATGAATCACATTCACTGCTATATCATGAAAAGGTAAACAGAGCAGGGGTGCAGTCCACTTTTAATAGAAGGTATTCGGCGTTACTTTAAGTTACGAATTATTTAACGGTTTCACTATTTGATTGTATATCTATGAAGGTAATGAATTATTGCTTGAAATCCATATTTTGATAAAATTTATGTTCATGTCGGCAAGCCAAAAGGGCGCCAATAAGAGAATGCTACTTTTCAGGAGAGCGAAAATAGTGCTCTTATAACAAGTGCTGTTATATACAACTTTCTTCAAACTATTTAAATTTGTCTTTCAATTATGTATGGAAGCAACAGCTCTGCGTTTTTAGAGTAAAAATAGACTTTTACAATTACTAAATTTTTTTTGGCTTTCCAATAAATATTGGATAGGAAATCAAAACACCTTCATGTTTTTTTGCATTGTTTCATTGTTTTATTCTTAATTTGTTCTCCTTTTTATTTTTCTTCTATATCCCTTATTAAATTCAGCATATATACAACACATGCTGTATCCAATAATCCTTGACACTTCCTACTATTCTTGCATTCTTCCAGGTCATACTTGCATCCCGTAATTCCACCGAATACATTATATAGATATTATGTTTATAGGCAGAACACCAAAAATTGATTAGCTAAAAAAATAGGCAGGTCATGTTAAAACTCTTTTGAGGCATCCCCAATATTTGGCCGAGTCAGAGCCAGTGTTGAAGCTCTACTTCGTCAGTAATAAATGGCTATCTTGTCCATTCTCTTGTCTCCTTATTACGAACGAAGTCATACCACCGTATTCCCAGAATCCGTCGAAGGCATCTGTCGTTAAAACTTAGAATACAATTACTTTGTTTCTTTGTTGGATACCATATGTTTCAACCGTTGATCAGCACTGATAGAATGCATGCATTAAACAGACGGTTTTTGTACCAAAGAGTCCCAGACATTTTGTATGGCATCGAAGGTTGCTCCAGCTATTCCTGTTGGAATAGCGAACTCACTCTGCATCCTTAATGTGTACTCCTAAATATTTAAAACTGCCGACACTCTCAAAACTATATTTAGCAAACATTTAATTTAATATAAATAAAAAAAAAACTTTTCTCTGTGTTTTAAACTGAAAACATTGACGCATCAAAACCCAGCTTAAAAACCCTTTTAGAATTTATCTCCAAAGAACGCCTTTTTGGCAGCGTATATATAACATACAACATATAACCTTACGATGTATATAACTCAATATCACTAAAATGTCACTTACGCCCTTTTGTCGATGTATAATTGTGTGGTACTGAAGGTTCCTTCTTGACCATGCGTTGAATTTTGTTGATCAAACTCATCGCGCTTCATACGAAGTGTCGACTAGTTACTATGTAGGTATCATAATAATACATATACAACTTTAAATTATTTGAAAGATTTTCTTTAGATTTTAAATTGATTACATCTTCATTTCTGTAGACTAAATTCAAATGCAATGGCTTAAATAAAATAAGATATACAGTCAAATTAAAGATCAAAGAAATAAAACAAGGTACACACATATAATTCAAATGTAAATATCTTAGGTAAAATAAATATTCTAATTCATAATAGTAGATATTTAAGTATAGTATTATATAAACCGTATAGAACATTATATAAATTATATTATTGGTAGGTGGGTCAGAATTACCCTACAAAATTCTTGAAGTTATTTTGTTTTAAGCAAAGATGATTCCTTTAACAAAGATTCCACCGTGATCATGAATGCAATTTTTGTAAAAAATATTTTCAGCGAATAATTTCTTGAATATTTGTATGTAAAAGTGTTAATAGGAAACGTTTAATGATATAAAAAATATGTATCTATTGAATAATCCGTTTGATAGCAAAAATAACAAGAGGGAAGAAAAATTATTTTTCTCCGAAGTAAAATTGTAATAAATGTCATAGCTCTTCTCGTATACTAAAAAAATACTCGGTTGTAGAATCAAACACGGATTTCCGTAATATAAAATCTTGTCTCTAATGTAATAGTTAGATTGGGGGCTTGAATCCGGGAAATGCGGATTCGATCCTCAAATCTGCGAAAAAAAATATGCTGAACTGGATGCCCATTGCGTTGAGCAATTATCTGACAAACAATTCTCATGAACAAAATAAACTATCAAGACATCTTTACATTGCAAAGATCCATTTACTCCACTTTTGAAATGAATATTTCACCACTGTGTTGTTCAGTGGTTCCTCGGCAACTTGAAATCATTTTTGTGGGACGTGGGCAATGTCAAATGGTCCACGAATGGTTTACACGCGCGAGCTTATAAACGAGATATCATAATTCTGTATTAAGTAACATGACTCATTTTTTTTATATTTTATTTTCAAATAATTTTTTCAGGAGTCACAGATTATTGATAATCAAATTCAAAGTTGCGAGGCTCAAAAATTTTTATTCAAAAAGAAATCACTAGTGTAAATGTGTAGTGGAGCAGACATGGTAAAAAATTTTTGTTGCCAGCCAATCGCCCAGCAATTCAGCATCTGATTCTATATCTTGATACTTTTGGGGACATGGACTTGTAACCTCCATTACAGAAGTACCGATGCTTACCTAAAAGCTACCGAGGTACTATAATACAATAAATACTGTGGAATAAAAATATTACACTATTCCATTTTAAGCAGCGCTTAATTAAATTTGTGTCATTGACGTCTATTATCATCTACATGGAAAGATTTGACCACAGTAAGTAGTCACATTAAAAATAATTATAATATATATCAGCCTTGAATTCTATGTCAGTCAATTGTTAACAAAATTATACCGCACTTGGAGATGATTGATTTTGTCAATACGTCCAATTGGTAATGAACGGATGTTATTTCCGATTAAAACAACACATTTCCTTTAGAGCACACATTGAAAAAAAAACTTGTGCATGTCATTGCAATGAATCGACAAGGTCAAAAATCTTGTAAAAATGTCAACACCTAATTGATGAAACATTAAAAAACATTTATTGATATATTAGTTTATTGATACCTATATATATACAATATTAATTATATTTTAGAACACAACAGGTCATGTTTTCATTAGAAACATTACACACGAGCTTTTTATATCTAACAGTTATCAAGGATACTTTTTTTCAATGTCTTATTGCTTAAAAATCTTAGTGTGTCTTATTTTTTAAGAGAAATTATTTTGAAATATTAAAAGTGAAAATAAAATGGAATTTGAAAATGAAAATGATTACACTGGATCATTTTTAATTTTCTTAGATAGCGGATATAACCGGTTTTTAATTGAGTAATTGAATGTTTTATAACAAAAAATAGTTATTTATATTTTAAAAAATCTTTAATAGATCGCGATGAAAAATGCTGTTGGTTTTAATGTTGTATAAATTATGTATTTAACCAGAATATATTATATTATTTTAAATGTCGCAATGTAGTAAATTTCTCATTCGATTAAAAATAAACGTCAAGAAGATCAATGTACTATTCAATGAGACCTATCACTTAACCTGACTTAATCTCGATTATGAGAATTTATCGATATAAATAGATAAAGAGACATACGTAATCAAAGTATAGCTTCATTTATCTTGGAATGTATTACTTGTCAATCAGAATCAATCAATGAAGTTTGACCATTTGTCAAACCGGTCGGCCATTACGCCTTGATTTCAACAAAGAATAATTTTAATGCTTCATTATTTAATACTTCGAATAGATAATACTTTACGTTCGATAAGTCGTATTATACTTCCGCGTAACTAGCGTGGAGATGTGACGGGTGGTTGAGAGGAAATCAAGTGTATGCAACTACATATATTACCCAAAGAGGAAATTTAAAATCATATTAGACAATCGGTGGACAATAATTATTTAACGTGCGAAAAAAATTATTCTACTGTTTATAATTTGATTTTTCTTTTAAAAGCCCCCATACAATTTAATAGATAACTTCTAGTACCTTATAGAAGGTCTCTTTTAGATGCCATTTTTTATATTTCTTCGACCATACCATTTTTTTCCGTTAGCGCTATATGTTTTTAATTTCAGTTCTTTTCTATTTTGAGTTTCTGATTTTATTCATCATTGAAATATATATTATACTTGAGTTATCAATGTGAGTATCGACGAGCTTTTCCACTCCTCAACTGTTTGTTGAGCCCACGTGTTGTGGTATAAGAGGCCACGGATTCAAACCCTACTGCTTAATAATATGCTTTTATTTCGAAATGGATACATAAATGACAAAATGATACAATTTTAACTGCAAAATCTGTAGTATAAAATAATTAAATCCGTTTTAGCTACTGTGAGATAATTAAGTTTTTACATAAAGAAAACGATCTAGTGCATTAAAACAAAGAATGGAAGATAAAAAATGCAGCAATTCCTTAGGCTGCTTCTATTTATAACTTACAAAAAACTTCGAGTTTTACAAAAAAACCTGGTTTTTACAGACACGTTTTTCATCGTGGATTACGTTTTAATTAGATAAAGAATTAAAAATTCCGATAACGTATAAATCGACCTTGACTTAAACAATTTAAATCATTGTTTTACTTTAGTTCGGTGAATTGAAGTCACTTACTCATAAATATCTTCAACCACCATATTTTCAATACAAAATATTGTATGTGATAAATACAATGTATCACGGTTATAAACTATTCTAAAATAGAAGGAAGGAACAAGTTTGTATCGTGATACCATTATTAAATCTCATTGGTACACTTTCATGAACAATTTCTAGATTTTCTTTCGCCCTTTCAATTCTTTCGTGTAGATATTTAGGGATGTGAATAAAATAGTCCGTTCATTTTTTATTTGATTGATTATATATTTGTGGCTTAAAATTTTTTTCTATAAAATATTATTAAAAACATTATTAAACACATTAAAAATATTTTAAACATAGTTTAAACATATTAAACAAGAAAACTATGGCCAAAATGATTTGTCTCACATTTCTCCTTGATATACAAATACATAGATTGTGGGCACTCAACAATTGTTCTGAAAACTCTCAAGTAGGATTTCTTTTGTAATATGATTTGTTGAAAAAAAAATCATCCAGTTATACAAGTATAAAACTTTTTTTTTTAAATACAATTTTTATCCTTGCAAAGTAACTTAACGACAAGATTATTGTTTCAATTAGTCATTGATATGATAGTCATTTTTATTCATTGTATTTTATTATTCAAGATTTCTGATTGATTCCATATCCGGAATGTATGTAGGCTTCCGCCGGACATTAGGTTTTGTTGAAGGCTTTTATTGATTGGCCACATACACAATATCACTGTGACTAATTCAATTTGGCAATAAATTATGCTAATCAAGGTTTATTAAAAAGAATTAGCTACGTTTAATATTTTAATATTCACACTTGTTTACTGTCAAAAGATAAAATATATGATTCACTACACTAATATAAAAGGATTAATAAAACTATTACTTATGTTTTTAATCCATGTCCGTTCCGAAAATGTAGAATATAAATCTACACAAGACTTTAAAATTTTTCACAAATTTTCACAAACGTAAAAACAACATAACACGGTCACCTACTAATTAAGGTTACTGATAAAAATACTGTGTGTTAAGCCATGAAAAATTTCACGAAGGTTTGTTGCCAGCCAGTCGTATTTTTGCTCTGCATTTCAACATATTTATTTCTTTTTCACTGTGGTATTCGAACGCATAACCTTTTAGACCAAGTGATTGATTAACAAATACACTTTTTGAATTTCTATTTATTTTTCAATAAATTTTCCACTATATTAATTACTAAGCAAATGATTATTAATAGAAAAAATAGATTCTACGTCATCGTAACAACCACCAACCCATTGTTTTAATATGCTCCACCAACTGTTTCTCCACCAATGAATAACGATACATATCGGTGGTAGAAAGGAAAAAGGACGTCACCCCTACAGATTTTTTTATAGCAAGCAAAAAAAAGTCCATTTTACTACACATTTTTGTGTCGTAAAAATATTAAATAGTGAAGTATGAAGAATAAAACTGATCTTTTATTTACTCAATCTCATACCAATTTTACAAGTTTTATAAGAAAAACTGATGACATTGAAGTAGTGGAAGTTCTTTTTTTAGGCCGCAAATTTGACAGACTATACATTTTTAAACTTAAAACTGAACTTGCATTTAGCATTTGAAGATTACATCTTTTGTATAGAATGTGTATTAATTTGCATAAATTGTTATTATTGAAAAAATGTATTAAAAAAAGCTCAGGGTTACGTACTTTTTCATCTCTGCAGTCGATACAAAAGTTTGTAAAAATCATACAGCTTTATACTTAACAGTCCCAATCATTTGTTAAACGAAAAAGTTTATTTTTATAAAAAGTGATTGTATTCATGGAAATATCTTTTCAATTACTAGCTGTTTGAAGAATTTGATCAATCAATTTGTAACAATACTGCCTTTCTTCCAAGAATCGATTATATTTATGTGTAAAAACAATATAATTATTATAGATTAATGTTTATATAAAAATAAAAACAGTGAAATTCTTTCAAATTGGTGCTGTCAATAAAATGTATATTTTGATATTTTTTAATAGCTTTATGATTCATAAAACTATCTGTGATTAATGTAATTAGAACGTAAGACCAGAAACTTGTTTATTACTTGGTAAAAAAATAATTGTATGAATTTCAAAACACTATTTTTTGCACATTATATAATCAAGCATTACATAAAGTACAACCTCTTTGAACAATGTAATTTTCTGATAACCTTCAAATACAAAAAACATCGTAAAAAACTATTACACCAAGTTTCACGCTGTCACTTACTGTCTGTCTATTTTATACGTAATGTATTAAATAAATGGATTTAACTGAAAATAGTCATATCTTGTATCATATGTAGAGAAATTGCATTTTTATTAAATTTATTACTGACTAATGCCAATACGACTTAACAGTTTTTAGGCATAACCAGCAGCTTAGCTACTGTGAAGCAATTGGAGTAGTTGTTTCAGGCGCATAAATTGTTGGGGCGCAAAATTTAAAAGTATGAAGTAAACACTTAACTTATCTTGGTACATACAGCACGTGAGCCAAAGAAAATAAGAAACTATAAACCTTGGAGAAAGTTGTATAATATTACTACGCGCAAGCTTATGTTCCGGGAGTTCATCACCAACGAGGGAAGTACACCCGGACCTCGTATAATACTGTCCTTATACAACTCGATTTCGATATTACACGGTTGATGAATTGTGACATATTCTTATATAACACGGTTTCAGAAAAAAATGAATCATCATGCCTGATTATTATATTTATTATATTCGACTATATTCATTCATATTCAAAGAAATAAAAAAAAACCTCTTCAAATTCTTGCTGATAATAAAAAATGTGGCCAGAAGTAGTGACTGGAAAAAATGTTCTACCACCAATTGTAATATTGAAGATATCGAAGAAATATTGAATGACCGTGCTTTTAACGAAGAAAAAATAGTGGAAATGTTAGATGAACCTACCACGGTACTCAGAAAACTGTTGTCGATGTCGATGCGAAGTATATGAAAATTCATCACGTCCGATACATAAAACAATGAAATTTTCACCTGCCCAACATCCACCCGCCCCGTCCTTACACCTGGCCTTAATCAGGCGTGTCCTGGAGCTCTGATATCGAAAAGCAATCAACTTTATTCGAAGGAAATGTCCCAGGAGTAAATATAAATTACCCAAGACTTAGGTTGCCACGCACTTAAGTGTGCTGAAGTTAAAAGAAATATAATGATAAAAAAGCTAATTGAAAAAATAATGGAGACTATTTGGTCAAGCAATTTATGTAAAGATATCATCATAATTAAAAGCAATAAAATTCACCCTTGTAGCAATCAAGTTGGATAGCCCGATGGGTTTAACCTATAGCAACATTATCAGAGAGCTTGATGGATTCATTACATGATTTATGATTTGATTTAAATGATTCTTCATTATCACATCATGTGATTAGCATCATGTTTTAGATACAAAAAATAAATACAAGCTATCTGATAACGCTACACTGAGAAAACTTGACATATTAGATACTAAGCCAAAGAACAATTTTCTTTTAAGCATAAAATTTCCGTACATATCAACAGGAATATCTCACTTTATTGATACTAAATAACAATATAATATATATAATAAATCGCTCAGATTTATTTTCCTTGACATGTATTATGTTCCCATTTAGCCCTTCTTCAAAACGTATGTTTGAAGATAGTGTACTTCATTTATTGTTTTTTTAATAATCTCAATACAAATAATAAACTTTTTTTTTATGATTTCCATTATAAATGCTTTTTTTTGTCAAGACTTCTGACCTATCTAAACGTGAAAAAATCACGGAAGAAGGATCGTGAGAAACGAATTTCAATATTTCCTGTATTTTACGAAAACTTGTAAGGCTATGTACATAGTTATTTTTTAACACGAGTCTCTATAGGATTTTGGATGATTTGCCAAATGTTTTAATTCAGGAACTGCTCAAGGAGGATTTCCTCAGAGAACAATGGATTTAAATTTTACGGATTTTTTACTGAACGGTTGCTAACCTAACTGGGTGAATACAGTGTTGAATTCAATTCAAAAAAAATATTTTTTCATTTTAAATTCCTAATTATAATTAATATAGTTCCCATAGTTCTCACCATGCTTTAGTAGAGAGTACGTCCAGTCATATACCAAACCATGCGTTGTAGGCTTGCTCTATTAATAGGTTGTAATACACTGGACTCTGAAATAACTCTTCACTACATCCCCAAAATTAAAATAGTAATAATGAAATTACGTATTCAATTCCCAGAGCTGCTGAATTTTTTTAGATGTCAATATATAGAAATGAATACTTAATTGGCTGGGCAATTAATTTATGATCAGTTGTCATGAAAAAATGTCCATCATAAGTCTTGACAGTGAGACAATCCATATCTATATATTTCTGAAGTGATCATTTTTATACTGTTGACATTTATGTGCTCCAATTTTGTAGCTAACATAGTAAAACAAATTATCTCGCCACGTGGTTTTTTAGAATTTCATAAAAGAATTTGTTGCCAGAAAGTCGCTAAATCAATTGAGCATCTGATCTTACATATTTGTATTGTCGGAGGTTTGAACCCACAACGAACATAATAAAAAAAAGAAAAACCCAATACTGAATAGATTGAACGACCAACTAAAAATTTATGAATGAAGAAGATGCAGAAATTTGAATGATAAATACTAAACGATTAACAAATATGTGCAATTAACAACTAGGTAACCAAGGCAACAATGGATTATGCATTTACAGATGTTACTCCAAGAGAACTTTTTCGATTAGATCATCCACGCGGTTACAACTGTCACTCATACTACAAGAAGCCGTAGCCCTTTGATTATTTTTAAACTATGCGTCAAATGAGATGTATTGAGTCTTCGGCTCCATATTATTATACTACAAGATGTCAGAAATACCTTGAAATTCTTCACAATCATATTAAAATACAGTAAAGTACTGTGTCTTAACTCACGTAATCCATGTTTCAATTTGTGATTAATGGTGAAATCACTTTGACCCTGTTTATAAAATATATACTGTCTTAAAAGTAGTACCTAATAATGTTTTAATAATACAATTAAAACGACATAAAATCGACAGTGGAGATCAGAACTTGTAAACCAATACTGCCATTTATTTAATTTTTTTCTCTGTAATCATAGTATAGTATACATTAATCAGTCAAGCTGTTCCAATTTTTTATTAATACAACATAATATTATATATCCTATATTGTCGTTCTGATAGCGTAGAGCTGGAGTTCTCAAACTGGAAGCCAGGGCAGTAATCAAGAAAAGTTTTTGCCCTGTGTTTTCTTCTTTTCCTATATATTCAAACCGCTTTAAGAGTGTTGTAATTTGTTTAGTCCGACAAGGGTGTCCTGGAAAAAAGTTTAAGAACCGCTGGCGTAGAGGTTACCGTGTGTGTCTAACATCCGGAATTTCGAGTTTAGTTCAAATGTTTGCTCTGAAAGTGGAGTACATGGAACTCGTTAATGTGAAGACATATCAGATTATTTTTTACAAGAGTCTTTTGTCCGACAGTTGCTTAACCCAGTGGGAATTCGGTTCTGCATTTTTAGATTTAAAAAAATCTTTATACATCTAAAAATCAACCTGTAATTCTGCGGATTGCGAGACGCGCACGCTAACTTTTATACTACCGGAGAATTTATCCACTATCTGCTGGGTCAATGGATGATTTTTTTTCCTGAGATTTCTATATAGTAATAGGTGTATATACAGTTTCCTACATAACGTGAAGCACTTATCGAAATAGTAGTCAAGGTTTGATAAGAAAGGACCTTTTTGATTGCTGCAAGACGTCAGCATTTTTATGTACCATACAACATCATACAACATAATTATACAAACTAACAGTACCCTATAAATAAATTATATAGTCGCTTTTTAAGAAAAACTCACAAATTAAGTGTCATTGTTTTTTTGATAATTAAAAATGTTTTAATTATATACCAAAATCTATAATTTTTGAAATTTTTTTTTAGTTATAGCTGGAAATTATAAGATCGATAAAATAGTTTGATTTTGATAAAAGCCACACTTCATGATAACATGGATGAAATAATAAGGTTTATTTTTACAGTGTTTTTAAAAGTATTAGATTTAAAAATCACTCAACTCACTAGGCATTTATTCTAGTAGTATTACTATTCGAATCTGCAATCTCCGGCACTGAAGCTTGCGCGCTTATCTCTCATCCACCATTTAATTTAACTACGATACATTTCCGTTAACATTATGCATCAGGGAACAATATCGCAATGATTTCCACGGAAATGTTGAAACGGAAGAAGAAAAAATATCTCAGTATAAAAAACTGGTCTCAATAAATTAGCATACCACATATACGATCCAATTATAATAAATGCGTTAGTATAAATAGCGTAAAATACACATTCAAGAATACATACATACAATTACGCTAAGATAACGTTGAATAACCAAATACGTGAAGTGGGTTTTCCTACTAGTGTGATTGTTTTATTATTTAACACTGGACTCCAATATTGCTAGAGAATGCTTCCTTATAATGCAAAAATCGGATATCGATTTAGATGTATTGTCGTTAAATTAGTCATATTGGGTATTTTAAAAAAATATGTCTATGTTTTTGAAAAATATAAACATAATTAATGCTGCATATTCTGGTTTTTTTTTTCAAATGTACGGCTTATTTTATATTTATACTATCAATGAATATTTTTTTATTAGTATTATATTTTTTCTATTGCTTTAAATTATAATACATTGAAGCGACCGGCAATAAGACTTCTTGTTGCTAATTTTGGAAATCATTGGTTTATTATTGTTGTAATTCGTGTATTTTAAGAATACATCTTTAATATTAACGTATCGTACAATTAGGTTGTTGGGATTCTATTGTATAATTGTTTAATATATAGTAAACTATAATACATAGCTTTTTTACTAAGAATGGAAAGCTTTCGTTAAAAGCACAATAGTTAGTATGTTAGTTAATATTTTGAGTGTGACATAAGTATTAAGATTATATTTATTAGAAATTATGATATTAACTTAAAATATTTATTTAAGTATCAATTATCATTTATATTAATGAAATTATGCTAAAAACCATTGACAATACTTAAATTATAGTGAGAAAAAATAACTCCCAAGATTAAGATGTATCGTCGGTTACTATTTTGTTTGTGACGCCAATAGTAAAAATGTAAAGGCTATTTAATTAGTAATGTAACTAATAATTCGAATAGTTATTATATAGTTTTAACTTATCTTTATAATAGTTTTTTATAACCATTGCATATTGTCAAAATATTTTTATAGATATTTGATTTCCAGTGGACGACCACTCGCACGTAAAAATAGTTCTGTATCTGCAGACAATTCTTAAAGTTACATTAAAAATCAATAAGAGCCTTGATTTCCCTCTACCTGTACCCGTTATTTTGCGTATACTATGGCTTAATAAACGTAAAGAGAACTTCAAAGTGCCAGAAGCTTCCCAAGATATTCATTGGCGTGCTCTGAAGTGTGCGTGATTCATATTTTAACTAGCTTAGCCTTGTTCATCAGAGACCTTCTCAATCGTCGTAATTATTTTGAAAGCTGGATAGTAATGTTTGTAAAACTCAAGTTGCGATGGCCGATCAGACTCAGAAATGGTCGAACTGACTTGAAAAGGCGTTCCCTTTCGACTGATGTATAGGGATACTTAAATGTGTGATTCGATATAGACCGTATCTCTCTTAAAAAATTCTCTTAAAATTAATTTATGAAGATATCTCCACACTATTAAAATCTAAATTCTATATGTTTCACATTGAACCATCAACAATAATAAATATACGTGAACTTATTCTTGCAGTTAAAATAAATCATGATAACCTTCATGACTTTTTCACATCCGGGTGAGCCCTTTGCACGTTTTTTTTTACTCGTCAATGATATTAACTTTAAAAATAAATTTAGGGAAGTAAAATATGTTTATATTAATTCAAATGTCTACATTGATGAATGGTAATAACCTTTCAAGTATAGGTATCTGTTATTTGTAACAATTTAAAACGTAATGTATTTAAGGTTTGTATAAATACTTGATAAAAACAATTTGGGTCAAGTCAAAACTACTTGAGAAATACAACCTTTTAAAGGGATCGCTATTTTAAGTCCGCTTTACTTTTTGACATCTTTAAGTTGTATATATAATACATAAATGATATTAATCTTTATATTCACTTAACCTTTAAATATCCGTTTGTATTTCAGAGTTCCAAATAGCAATCATTATACATGTTTAAAAATTCCAGACAGTGTTGACTTTGAAATTAATTTTTATTTATCAACATTAGTTTGCAATATAAATAATTAATCAGCTATAAATTATCAATGCAAAATTTTTTATTATTATGATGTTTAATTATATATTTTTTCTGATTCTGGTTCTCCTATACAAAAAATTTTCTCTTTTATATTTTGGCATATAGGAATAAGTTCATTTTGGAAATATATCCCTCGATTCACCTTTTCATTATTTTTGTACATTATGATATTAAACGTTCATAAGCACTCTTGCAAGGGAGGCTAAAATGATAAAAGCAACTTCTTCTTTTTCCATATCCGCCTTTCATCTGCAGCAAATCATCACGAAGTACAACCACTAGTACTCTCTTTCATTTGTCAGGAATTTCGCATTTTTTTACCGAAGATATTATTATGAAGATAATGGCTGACGGAAGAAGATAGAGACAGGATGTATACTCTGCAAGAATAGCCGCAGCATATGTTTCAATCAGATTCAATATCACTGCATGACATATGATAAAAAAAAATGTATTTTTTGTTTGAAGTACAGAAGATTTCAAGTCAGCTCGACCATTTATTGGATAGGTAAGCCACTAAGGATAATTTTGCAGCTTTAAAAAAACTTAAGACAAATGCGAGGTTTTATTTTTAACAAGATATTATTAGGGTAACACATAACAGGATTTATACACACGTCAAGGTCAAAGGAGGCTACTCTTCGGATACTTCTAAATCTTTGAAGAGTGCACCACGTTTTTTACGCTACAGTAAACGATCGAGAATCAGAGATGTGGCAGGTGGTAGGATGGAAAGCATTTGTATATGTAGATGAATGAAAATTGGTTTATTTAATTAGTTAAGCTTTAGCTACGCAAAGCAAATAAATTAATGAGTATAATACATCCACAAAAAGGCAAAAAATGATGATTGTTGTATTTTAATAATAGAAATGTATGTGTTTTTGTTGGTTTTTTTTTTTTGTTTTCATGGTCAAGAAGTTAATTAAGCTGTGACAAATAAATCATGAATAGACTTCAACACTATAAAGTTTTATAATAATATATTTCGTATTGGAACAGAAAAAAATGCCTTACTACACAATTAATTTACTTTGTTATTTTAATTACATATCACTCACTTGGCATTAATTATATAACTTCTATCACAATTTTATTGTATTTTCTTATTACAAGGAAAATATACCGGAAATCCTACAACAGGTAGAAGTATAATGGCATATGGGCATGTTTAAATTTTTATTTAAGCAAAAACCCAACCGCAACATTTATTAAAATAACGAATTCTAGATCGTGAACTGTAAATGGAAAAAAACTGTCTGTAGATTTTACCATGGTTCACTAACAGGTCTCAGCAATACTTAATCATTGGTACTCGTACTCTATTATGTATTTTTTACAATTATAAAGAAATCAAATAATGTGTAAGTGTGGTAATTTTATAAAGGTTTATATGCCTCATATGTAGTTGGGTGATTACGACACTAAAATTTTGTGCTTAGATTAAAATATTGCAACATGAATAGATTTCTATCGTATTTTGTAAAACAAATGTTTAAATGCAAAATTTATTACTTTTTACTCGTCTAGAGTAGGTTATTTTACGATTTATATTTTATTTTTTATTTATTACTTGTTTTCCATCTAGGTTAACGTACTTTAAAAAAATCAATACAGAAAAATATTTAAGTAATTATAATACAAAAAAAAATTGTTGGATTTCTTCGTCCACCGTTTTATATTTGAAACGAGTTTGAAGATGTCTAAGAGCTTACACTAAAATCCGGGACAATAACCTCTAAGTTTCTTGACGCAATTGTTCTTTAAATACCTTAAAAGTTTCATGTAAAATTGCTAAATTTTATATTTTATAAATTCATACAGAATTAAAATTTTTATTCTTTGTATATTTTTTTTTGTTGGGAAATATATTTTCAAATTTACTTTCTCGTAATTTTTGTTAATTATTAAGTATAATAATAATACTTTAATCCAGTTATAATGTATGGTCTAGAAGCGTAAAAGTTAGCATGCGCACTTAACATCCGGGGCAATATTCTGTCATAACATGGCTTTAAATAGCGGAGATCCATATACTACACTTTTGAAGAGGATATCTTGACGCTGTCTAGATCCATATGCTCCACGTTCATAAAAAATACATTTTTCATTTAAAGGAAAACGGTTTTATCAGAAAAACTTATAATTATTGAGTATAAATAATCTCCTTTTTGTTTTTTATATATATTTGAGAATTATTTTAATGCTTTGAAATATGGCATATTATATTGTGAGTTGATTTCAACCGAGTAGACAAAAGGTTGTTAACAGCTTACTGCATTAGAAAAAACCAATGTCAATGTCGTTTTCGCCTCGCGGTCTTTCGAAGTAAGCAAAACATGATACGATCCTTTACACAATAAATTAAATAAAAAATACAACATTGTTGATTTTGATTAGATAAAATAATTTACAAATTTATATTTTTTTATTTACGCAATGCAATTCAGATATTCCGATATAAATACTAATCAGACCATGTTTAAAGAATAAAAAACAAACAATTAATATTACTATCCCACAAATCAGAAGATAAAATAAGCACCAAGAAACTCACATACGAAACACGTAGAGACAAAATTGTATTTAATAATTATAAATAATTAGAAATACAAGTAATGAATGAAGCTTTGATAAACAGAAGGCAATACATTCTGTCACCAACTACTAACAATGATTATACAAAGTTCAACTTTGAATGAATAAAATTATCCGCGTATTTCCTTAAATAAAGACAATATAGTGTCATCAATTATTTAAAATAGCATATGACCGATACATCATGATTATCTATCAGGACTATCCAGCCAGTAGTAATGCCAATACGGAGAGCAATGGTGATGCTTAACGATATTGCTCGGATATTGAAAACTTCTACCTAGATAAGAGTGAGTTTATATGGATACTATTTTATACAATATTAGAAGAGGGTCTGTTTAATTTACTTGGTAGACATTCTCTTCTTACTTCTGTATATATTTACATATTTAATTCTTTTTTTTATTCTTTTTTATATTTCAATATTTTTTTAATAGTTTTGTTATAACCGTGTGTATATCGTGTTCTCGGTGTATTAAACTTATAATTTGCAATGTTACAGCATGTATAATGCAAATAAATAACAACTTATTGACTAAATTAAAATAACTCCCTGAAGGTTCTTCTGAAGAACGCCAGATTGATAAATTACTTTATTTATGCTTTTAAAATAGCTGAGGATTGAAATGAGTTAGAGGAGATATTCATCCAATGGTTGATATTACTTTAAGTACACACCACACAACTCATTGTTCCACTAACCGATGAAGTCAGTTTTTTTTTCCAATTTTTGTTTTTACTATAGTCGTATGATATATTTGGATCCATTAATTCTAAATTGAGAGAATGACTTTGAACCAATTCGTTTATAACAATAAATCTTTTAGAATTTTAGATGTTAGATCACTCCATTATTTCGTGTTAGGTTTGTTTTATCAGGATATAAAATATGAAATAAACAATGTTAGCGTCGATCAAGTGTTTTCACGGAGATTGATTACTTCATTAACCACTTAACCCTTCAAAGATTCATGCATTACATATTTAAACCCACTTTTTTATATCCGCTTGAGTATAATGTGCATTTATATCTACAATAAGAAGGTGTCGAAAATAAAGCATTTAAATCTCTGTGGTTTGAAAACTTTTCTTGGCAGATCGAAATGTTTTATATTTAATTTATTTATACTTTATGGTCTCTTCGGTAGCGTTGTTGGTAGCGTACGCGCCTAGAAATCCGGGGAGTACGGATTCGAGTCCATATCTGTCAAATTTAAAACTTGCAGGACTTGGTTGCCCATTGAGTTGAACAATTTTCTGACAAACAATTCTTGTAAAAAATAATCTGGGAAGACGTCTTTACATTGCAAAGATTTATGTACTTCACTTTAGGAGAAGATATCTTCACACTTTGTAAATCTATATGCTCCACTTTGGGAGCGAACATGGTATGAAAAAATTTAGTCGCGGAACTATAACACGCAACCGCCGATGCCAGGTGATTCACAAACACTTGTGTCCACCAACTTTTCCATCAAGGTGACAGATATAAAATTTGAGTGGACGTTGATTTTTATTATATATATCCAAGATATCTCAGTAGTTTATTAATAACAACTAAATAATGTATCTACAAGCTTTGAGCGCTGATTTTATCTATCGGCTGTGTGGTTTAACTAATTTATTCACTATAATTAATATCTACATCACGACCCATAGATTGACAGACACCGATTAAAAATGTGTAACGGTATATTTTACATAGATAGTTTAAAATTCTAAGCCGAAAACTGATAAGCGATCACAGTCAATCAACCGTGAAAAAATGTTTATTTGATTTTATGAATGCATATTTATTACATCTCTACATTCATTTATGTATATTATAACATTATTAATGATTGTAATTAATCACATTTATAGTAAAACCTTTATAAATATATTTCAGAGAGAAATCTATATCCGTAGTTGATAAAATCGTGGCGATATCATCAAAGGAAGTAATAATGAACGTCAGTTAAATTATTTTAATATAAACGCTGAGATATGCCGGTAAAATGAGGATGCAATAACATTTCAGTCAATCAATATTAAATCAGTGTATTTATAAGGTTATCTGATACATATGGTTATACAAGAAGTGGAAAAGAATATGTAAGAGAATATGTGCATATAATTATGCGTTGTCTGGATTGAATCGTAGATTGTATTTGTAAGAATTTCCATACTCAATGGAGACACAGGAATACAATCATTTAGTTGGAGAGAAGAATTTGTACGAGCTGTTTTCATGGGCATGGCGATAGTGAAGTAATGCATCCATAATGTATACCATCGTCGCCATTGGCAATGAGCTATATTTGTTTATTGAGATGATAAAAATATGACATAAATATAAGATGGTATCCAAGATGCAATTAACTGTCAATGGACAACATAAAATAGTTGTTTTTTTACCAAATTAATATTATTTTAAACGTGTTTTTTCGACTTATGCGTGGTTTTATTGATAACTCTGCCGCTCTGGCTAATATTG